>VXBZ01007843.1:6729-19021 GCA_013399135.1 Heliornis fulica | reverse complement strand
TTGAGGTAAGAGCTTGCTGGTTTATATTCAGATGGGCTCCTGCTTTCAACAAACCTTGGAGTGGGAGAGGAACCCCCCCGGATATAAACTTTGGGAAGCAGTTTGTGTTCTAGTTTTTGGGTTGATTTTATGCCGGGGAACTTGGAGGATGATGAAAAGCTGCTGCCAGGAGGCTGTGGACACAGGAGCAGGTGTCTGCGGGTGCAGTGGCTTTTGGACCCCCTCAGGATGCGAAGCCTGTACCAATCTTCTGTGGGGGTTATGGTGGTAGATATAAAGGGGCTGAAGTTCCCTCAGAGGTCGCTCTGAAGTTGGGTTTGATGCTGCCCCTTACAGGAATGTGAGGAGGAGGATGCTGTGCTGTACTCCAGCCACATGCCCTGGGGGATCATCAAGGCAAACAGCTCTGTCAGTATCCCATTGAAGCTCAAATTCCAGAAGCTGGGACATCAGTGTGCTTACAGCTGTCTTGTCATGTTTGGGAATGAAGAATTCCCAGTGTTGAGTCCTCGGGTTTTTTAATTGTGGGGATCCTTCCTGGGAGGGCAGTACGCAGCCGGAGTGGACAAGGAACAAAGGGCTTTGTGGCATGAGCAACAGCCAAGGTCTAGAGGAGAGGAAGGATGGTTCTTCTTGTCGAGGTGACAGTCTGAGGGTCCGACATGACAACTGTGGGCATGTGAGACGGGATAAGGAGCCCAGTCTGCAACCTGGCCCAGTTCCTGGGTCTCGTACCCTGCTGCGTGATTCAGTGAGCTGGAGCTGCTGCTTGGGTAGGACTTTTGTTCAGAAAGGCACAGGGACATCCCCGGTGAGAAACCCTGCTGGGGCTGGCCCATCTCATCTGAGAAGTATCTGGGCAAAAAGCCATGTGAATCTCCACACCCCGCTAACAGGAGACTGGCTTTCAGCCAGGATCACTCGAGATCCCACGCTTGCTCCTGGCCTTCTGGATCAGTGTTACAACACTGTGAACTTCCTCCAGCTGTAATCACCCCCCAGTCGAGGAGTACCCTTAGAGCTGTCAGATCTTTAACTTTTCGCTTGTGTTTGTGGTTTTTCCTCTTCCTACCTGGAGCAGTCCATCAGTTTAGAGGTCGTTGGAGAAGGGCCAGTCGTCCTTGTGTATCAGTCCAGTGAGATCAATTTTGGGAGTATCCAAGTTCTAGAAGATGCTTCCCGCACTCTGTACCTCTCCAATCAGACCCCTATCCCAGTGTCCTTCCAGATAAAGACAGTGAGAGTCTGTGGGGATATTACCAACAAAAATGATGGGTCTGTAGCTGCCCAGGACTCGCTGGCTGAGAGAGTGCGTGAGATACTCCATTGTAATGCAGCAAGAGGAGCCTGGCTCTGGGGAGCTCTCCGTAAACCAGAGGGTTTCCGTAGCTGTTTGAGCAGAAATTGAGGCCAGATCTTTTGTGAAAGCTCTGCCTTGATTTTATGGAAGGTGTTTTGCTCTGAGTCCTGTTTTTGGAGCTCGGAGATGAAGAGAACCCTGTAGCCTTTTTCTCCTGGAAGGGGCATGGGTTTTCCGACCATCTCCCCATTCTGTCTGTGTTTGTTGTCACCAGGAGTTTGATACAGAGACCAGAGCGTGGGGTGTGGCCTCAAAGTGCTGGCCTTGAGGTGAGGTTCCCACCTCTTGGGGGTCAGCCTGGCTGGGTTGTTGCACAGAAAGGTACCTGTAAGGGTCTTTGCTGAGCATTTCTGGAGACAAGGTGCAGCAAAAGGCTGTTTGGTTCCTAGTGCCACATGCTGCCTCGCAGGAGGAGACTCTGCTGCTTCCCTGCCAGAGCGAGCGGGGATGGTAGAGCCAGGAGGACTCCTGTGCTGAGGCTGGGTGGGATGCGCTGCTGCTGGAGGGGGTTTGGGGCACGGGGTTTGTGGGAGGTTTGTGCTGCTCTCTGCTGGGTGGGTTGGACTTCTGCGGCTGAGCTTCATTCTCGCTGCTTCTCTGGGTGTTTTGCTCCACTTTGGGTGCTTTAGGGGATAAATGTGACCTCAGAGTGGGGTATTCCCAGGGCAGCTCTTTGGCTCCACGGTGGAAATCAGCTTTCCATCTCTGCGGAGACCAAGCCACCTCACATGAGTGGTACTGGTGCACAAATGGTGTGTTTGTATGGCTGTACCACAGGCTGACCTGCAGAGCTGGTGAGGTACTACTGTGGGGTGTAATGCCCCCCTCCTTTTCCCCGGGGAAGCTTGCTGTGTGCCTGGGGGGCTGGCAGGGCTCTTTGTACCTTGCCCTGGCCTCAGTGCCCTAGTTCATGGGCTCCTGTCCTGCTTCCCTGCGGTCTCATCAGACGTTGTGGGGAACAGATCGATAGAACAGTCATATGAAGCCATTCAGGGACACTTTCTTTCCCTGTGGTAAAGACAGACTCTGCTGCACCCTGGTCCTCCCCTGCTGACTCGGCAGGGTGGGGTTTGCCCAGGGTGAGTGAGCACCTCTGCTTTTCAGGAGAGGTGCCGATGTCCTGGAGATGGCCAAGGAGACAGGTCCCAGGATCCTGTTCCACAATTCCTCTCAGCACAGGCTCTTTGGATTCTTTGCTGCTGTGATGCTGAGCCCATCTGATGGTAGCAGCACTGCAGCCGGCGGGATGAGCTCGAGCTGCTCCCCTGTCCTCAGCAGCTGCCGATGTCGGTGCGGCTGTGCTGCCTCAGTTGACGTTTTGCCCTTCCCTGCTGCCTTAGGCTGCCCAGTGGTTTAGTGAGGGGAAGAGAAGACTGAATAAGTTTTGGAACTGAAAATCTGAGATGGAGTCAGGTGTCAGGGTGAGCTGCACGTGTACCTCCACGAGCAGAACTGGCTCAGCCATCCCAAAGCCCAGCTCATGGGTGACCTGAGCATCCTTCATCCCCTCATGCCTCTGAACCCAAATCTCATTTTCTCAAGGATACCACAATAGCCACTTTGATTTCCTGCTTGGAGATGGCAGCAGGACAGCGATCGTGATTTCCTTGTCTCCCATTTGATGGCTAATCTGGAAACGGCGGCTGTTTGTGGTTAGGTTTATAGATCACAGTCCCCACTCCAAAGAACGAGCTATTGATCGGAACTCTTCCAGCAGCGTGGGATCAGCAGTGTTACAGCACACTGACTGGCAGCTCAACAAACTGGAGGGGATTAAATGAAGGGGCAGAAACAGAGCAAGTAAAAGGCTGGTGTCTGTATGGAGCAGAGAAGGAAGATGCTGTAATGCAGACGGCTGTGCTGCCACCGCAGTGGTGGCATTAACCATCACATACAAATTGCTGTTCCTGTCAAGGGAAGCTTGCTTCTTGCTGTGTGGGAGACAAGAGCATTACTGAGTGGTCATCCCTTATGGTGGGCATCCATCCCTCCATCCCTGACGCATGCTGTCTGTTATAGCCATGTTTTGGCAGGTCTTATTTTCTGTGGCAGACTGTCCTGGGAGAAGATAATGGCCTCAGCCTTGAACTGGTTGATTTAAGTGATTGAGCCCAACCCTTCCTATTGCTTGGGGGCAACCATGTCCAATAGCGTGAGCTCCTATGGTGACAGAAATAGTCACTGTCTTTGTCTACCCAGTGCATATCCTTGAATGCTCTGGAAGACAATATGAGTGCCAGGATAGTTACCAGAAGTTAGACCGTGGCCTCCAAAATGAGGGAGGTCTTCAGCACAGCTCCAGGAGATTTCTTGTCTGTGGGACACAGGCTGGATAGGTTGTAGGCAGAAGCTGACCCAGAAACCTGAGGGAATCTGGCTTGGCAGAGCCTCTCGGTCCTGGCAGGTCTTCTCTTCAGTGATGCACTGCGCCGCTCCTTGGACCCTCACCAAACCAAGCTGAAGGTCTGAGGACACAGTGCCCATCCCACCTGTCCAGAGCGGGCTGTTGGTCTGTCAGGGTGTGGTGGGGTCACCCTTAGAAATTCAAAGTCTGGCTCCATCGAGACAGCCTATCATTATTCCTCAGTGTGAGTTTCTTGGGTACAATTTACTGCCCGCCTTATTGCCAAGCGTTGATAAATGAGCCTTGTCAGATAGCAGACGTGCAGATTCACCTCTGGAGCAGAGCTATCAGGGCTCCTTTTCAAGGGAGCTACCCTGTGTCAGCACGAATCAGAGGCGAAGCTGTTCATTAATGTCAGTGAAAACCGAACACCCACTGGCTCGCTGTGTTAGCGTTGGCTGGGTAGCCTGTGGCTGGTGGCAGTGCAGCGGGTGCCTCGGAGGCTCGTGATGCACAGGGTGCAGGGATGGCAGAGGAAGGGTGGTGGGATCTGGTGCAGTGGGTGATCTTCCCTTCCCTACCTGCCTGGGGTTGCAAATGACTTTGGTGCTGGTGTTTTTGGATGGGTTTCCAGCGACTGAGGTTTCTCAGGTAAGTGGGCAGAGCTCTGCCGACTGGTGTTGCTTGGCTTGCCATCTTCCAGCCTGGGCAGATGTGCCGAGCTTCAGCCTGGTTTCTAAGGGCTGCAGAACAAACCTGTAGTGAGCCAGACCTCAAAGGGAATGCCAGGATGTTCCCTAGCAGAGGCTGAGGGTCCACACCTGGAGAGTGGGTTGCAGGTGATAATGGAAGTGGAAGGGTTAGGAATGGGAAAAGCCTAGGCTGCTCCCTGTGAAGGAGTCTTTGCCCTGTGCCTGATGACCTTCCTCCATCCCATCTTCATCTTGCTTTTGTAGGGGTTTGGGGTTTTTTTTGCATCTCTGGGGGTAATTTAAATGTAGCTGGGCTTATTAAGTTTTCTGGTGTCTAGAATAACGTTGATGCCTTCGGCATGCTTCACACTGGGATGCGGGGATGCAGACCTGGCCCGCCCTTCCCATGACCCACACTGCTGGGACCCAGAGGACTGAGCCAGTTATCACTTCCCTGGCCTCCAGCCAGACTTACCCTCATTGTTAGCAGCAGAGGGTTGTTTAAAACGCTGCCTGTGACTTTGAAGTGCTGCTTGGTTTTCTGATGCTCTTCTCCCTGGGGCTGGCTGGTGTCCTGTTGAAGCGCAGTGCTGCCAGCCTCATGGATGGAAACTGGAGCTAAATTCACCTGCATCCAGCGCTTGCTTGGGCCCTGCCACACTTCAATATTGTCAGGCTTTCAAGCACATTGATGCTTTCCATTAAAAATGCAAAAAGAAGGAAAACCCTCGTCTGACAAAACTGCAGAGATCTGGGTGAGTCATCCCAACACAGCACTGCACTGTGGGGTTGGGTACCACTAACACGGTGCTGCATCTGTATCCCCACTGTACATCATCTGCATCCACACTGTACATCTGCATCCCCACTGTACATCTTCATCCCAGCACGTTTGGTGCTGGCCAGGCACCGCGTGCGTCCCTCTGCTGCCAGCCCTGTGAATGTGGCTGTAGAGGCTGGGGGTCCAGCGCCCTCACTGCCCCATCTGTAAAGGGAAGTCTGTGAAAAATGAGACGAAGAATGTGCTCAGAGCAGGTTTCTTCCTGCTTCTCTCTTCACTGCCCCACTGTGAACATTTCTAGCTGGATTTTCCAAAGCGGAGGGCACTGGAGCACCTCGCTGTGGCTGATGGTCAGTGGGAATGGAGCACTTCAGTCCCTGGGGGGCTGTTGAGAAAAAACAGACTTTGGTGTCAGGGTTTTGATGAACCAGTTTGCAGAGTTTATCCTTCAGGCTCTCAGCTGCTGCAGTAGGATTTGAGCAGTCCTGGATTCTGCTGGCCTCAAGCCTTTGTGCAAACCCAGCTATGGCTGTGGGGAAGCCAGGAGAGATCCAGCTTGTCTTGATGTTCCCTCCAAAGGGGAGGCTGGAGGGGAATAAAACTTCTCCTGAGGATGAGCATCCCTTGGGCTGGGAAAACTGGGTTAATGGTCTGTTAGAGGAGGGCACAATATATGCTCTGGCTTAGTTACTGTTTCCCGGTGCTGTAGCTGGGATTTAGGGAAATGAAGCCTTATGTTTCTACCCTCACACTTTTAGTCAGTGGTTTCCATGCCCACATAGTGTCTGCCTTGTCTTACAGACTGGGAAATGTTCCCACTGCGGGATTGAGCCCAGTAAGGGAGTGATCTCCCCCAAGAGCAAGGTGTCTGTGACTGTCACAGCAAACTCAGATGACATTGAAAACTTCAAGGATGAGGTGGTGGTGTTCATCAAGGACAGCTGCTCATGCACCATCCCTGTCCTGGCTTTTGGCATTGGCAGCATGATCGTCACAGACAAACCTTTGGCTCCCAAGCTCAACTTGGGGCCTCACTTCAGGTAAGTTCTGGATCCTCTCCAGGCTCTGCCATAGGCCCAGCAAGGAGGACTTTGGCTGAAATCCTTTAGGCTGGTTCTCTTTCAGTGCTCCAAGTCCTGACTCGGTGCCACTGAAGTCCCAGGAACCACTTTAGCACCATTTTATGGATGTTTGCAAGTGGTTAGATACCCTCAGAAGCCACCAAGCTGGACAGCAGTTGTGAAGCTGTTACTGAATTGCCCTTGGCTATAACACATTTATTTTCTGGCTTTATGGAGTAAAGATTTGGAAGAAAACAGCAGGTCCCGGAAGACTCCAGCTGGAATAGGCGACATTACAAGTATAAACACACTTCCCTTTGCAATGGCTTTTTCACTGGCTGGGGAGTATCCTCTGGCAGCAGCAGAAAACCTTGGCAGCAGCTTGTTAGCAGCTCCTTGACTAAATTGATGGTGCTGGTTTATTTCTCTTCTGCCCGGGAGTCCTGGAGGAGCATCAGAATTGGTCTTTGCTCTGTATTGCCTCTGAGTTCACTCGTCTCTCCCATCTCCCCTGCCAGGCTGCTCTTTATTAGACATAGATGCTCTTTCCTCTCTTCTCCAGCCTGTTTTCCTCGCTGTCTCCTCTGACAGTGCTGCAGCGGCAGCCCAGGGCACAGAAGAGCGAGGGTGGCTACAGAACCAGCCCTGCGAGGGAGAGAAGTCTGCTGAGGCTGGGAGGGATAAATCAAGAGTGTTTCATGGAAGGAGCTCAGCTTGGAGAAGGGGATGTTTGGTCCTACCATGTGTGTCTGAAACCCGGCAGGGTCTCAAACGGGAGGAAAATTAAGTTTTTCAAAGTGTTGGAGACCTCTTGGGGCAAGAGGAGGCATCTTCTCCAGCTGCCTGTTCCTTTCCCTGCCCAGAGAGTCCACAGTTCCCTCACACCTGAATCTGTGGTTAGAGCGAGCAGTTTAATCCTACCTTAAGCACTTAGGAATGGTTTTAGGGGTTCAAATATGCACCCACAAGCCATCCACATCAGCAGGGACGCTTGTCCATCATGTCCTGTGCTCCACATGGCCACAAATGGGCTGCACAATGCAGAGGACAAGGCTATTGTGGTTCATGCCCTGTTCCCCCCCTTCACCTCCTTGCCTGCAGGCTCTGTTTGGAGCTGCCGGGCTGTGAGTGAGCTGAGGTGGGACCAAGTAACATCACAGAGGAGTTGGGCTTTCCCAGAGCCACAGGGTCTTCTCCGAGCTTCCATCTCTTGCTGCCCACAACACCAACCGTTCTGTGCTAAGCTCCGACACGTTGTTTCTAGCAGCCTGTTCCCAAGGGTGGTTTGTTCTCTGCCATCGCTGCTGCGTTTGCCGTTAGCTGCGTGCGGCAGATGCTCGTGTTCTGTCCCTCAGACAGACACTGTCCCCAGAGCCTTTCATTTCCTGGCCCTGCTTGGCTTTATTGAGGTAAAATAAATACTCCAGAGCAGCCTGCAGTTAGCATTTCCTGATGTGAAGGAATCCATTCCCATTGAATATTCATTTGGTTTTATATCAAGCTCGAGTTCTCCATGTCTTGTCACCACATTCCCTCAGCAGCTGCATCTGGTCTTGCTGCCGTGCTGGTGTCTGGGAAACTCCTCTGGATCCCATGTTCCTCCAGTGCATCTGTCTTCCCACAGCACTAAACGCGTTTCACTGTTCAGGCAAAGGGTGATAATGCTGGGGATGAGGTGTTGGATGCTCCTGAAGGGATGGGGGGATGAGGGGGAATAACTGAGATGATGATGTCTTTCCAGATGCTCCTTGCTGTGTGCAAACTGCAGCTGCTGGATGGTGATGAACTTGGAGCAGTCAAGTTCTGACTCTTGGTGTAGCCTTGAGCTGGGTCAGCTGTTCTGGAGGTGGCTTTGGCACTGGTGTGTATTCAGATGAGGCCACTGGGGCACTGAAGCTGGGTGGGTGCTGGGAAGAGACAGCTCCCACTCCATTTTCCATCTCTGCTTCTCTCCTAGCCTGGATCAGTGGTGTTGTCGGTTCAAGATAACAAAAAGAGGCCAATGCATCCATCACCCCTATTGGACGACAGGAGGTTTTGCCCTGTTTCACCAATGTAGTCATTTCCTGGCCATCAAGACCAAGGGTGAAGGTTCCTCCCAGAGCCCCAAACCTGCCAGCCCCGTTTTTAAGGTTCAGCCGCAGTGGATGGAGCTAATGCCAGGCATGACTGGAGATGACGCTGGAAGGCTTCTCCACAACCCCCCAGGTGAGGTCCCACACAAGTGCTGAGCCTTCCCCATTGGATCACCTCCACTGGGGCTTCTTCTGTAGCCCCTTGGCTTCTCCCCCAGAAGGTCAACAAGTGCTGTCAAGAAAATATTTGAACACCCTGCATTACCATGGCAGCACCGGCTGCTCTCCTTGCTGTCCACCAGCAGTGACTGCGGGTTTTTTTGTGTTTCTATAGTTACCATAACCCCAACTCACGATACCGCAATAAGGGTTGAAGGAAGCGTTGCTACTTCAGGGGCAAACGGCAGGTTACAGGCGATGCGAGCTGAAGTCGAAAGGAAGGGCAGAGAAAATAAGTTACACTTAGAGTAGGAGCAGAGGCAGGGAGTTAATTTAGAGGAGGCAAGGTAATAAATATCTGGGGGAAGCAGGGAGTGAAACAAAAGACCTGGGAAGGAGGGGAGTGTCTGGGAGCAGCGTTATTTGTCTTCTGTAGACAAACATGGGCAGAGGTCTTGTCTAGTGCCGAGTCCTGGAGGAGAAAAACGAACATAGTGTGTCAGCTGTAATGATGGGAGTGATGATGTTCTCCGTGGGGAAGCTGTTCCCAGGGATCATTATAATTGACAGCTCGACTTCTATCAATATTTCCATAGCAGCTCGCCCCGGTCTCTTGGCTGCCCTGGTGTCCCAAGGGCAGCCAGGTCTGGCGGCGCCTCTGGACAGCAGCTCGGAGCAGGGGAGTTCAGCAGGATCACTGGGTCTTCTCCTCCCTGGCCCCATCTTTCCAGGGGAAACTGCAGAGAAGCAGCCAGCTAACCCTGGGGTGTGTTCCCTGGCTCCAGGACCACTGGACAGGGATGTTTAGGGAGATGTGGAATTAATCTGCATTAAGCTCCTGCTGAAACTAGCACTTTGAAAGGTGTTCTAAAGAGTTGCCTTGGCCCTAGCTCAAAGATGTGATTGATTGTGGTGGGACTGTTCCTGTGCAGTTCTGAGCCTAAAGGTTTTGATGAAGGAGAGAAAAAGGTCCAAGAAGGGAAATAAAATGGTGGGGGCACTGGAGAGAGGTTGTCTTGCCTGGAAAGGTAAGAGGAAGGCATCTGTGAGCTCAGCTCTGGCCCCTGGAGTCAGAGTCTGGGCAGTGGGCTTTCTGTTCGGTCTGGAGAAGTCCACACTCCTGAGGTTGGTCGGAAGGCCACATCCCTGCAGTGCACGTACAACCCGAGGGCTGTGGAGGCTGTAGGCTCCCGGGAGGAGTTGGCTTGTGGAGCTCTACCAGAGCGGGAAGAGAGAGAAACAGAGGGAGGAGCTTGTGGAAACGGAACCCTGAGAAATCAGGGAGAAGCCTTGAATGTCAGAGCCTCCAGCTGAAGCGGGGGGCTCTCAGGTGAAGTGCCAGACTCCTCTGACCTGGGAAGATTGATGTAGAAGAGCAGCCCATCCTAGGAATGAGTGATCCCCTCTTTACCTGAGGGCAAGCTGCCTGTCGGGGATTTCTAAGCGTTATGCTTAGCAGCGGGGCACGCCGGAGCGATACCCGTTTGTGGCAGGGGTTGTTACCATCCTGTGTGGCTTTTTGTGGATGTTGGGGTGTAGCCTTGGGGATTTTGGGGTGCAGAGTAAGTAGGATGCAACATGGAGAGGGCTGTCCAGTGAGTGTAGCTTTATGTCAGTGAAACATGTGGGTGGTTGATGGCCAAGATCCCGTGGCATGGTGGTTTTTCTCCAGGCTATCAAACTTCTTTTTTGCCCAGGGCTTGCAAACCCGTTGTGTCTCCTGGATGCCCTGCTGGCACTCAGTGGGTGACACGTGACTCTTGCCCTCACAGGTAGTGAAGGAGCAGCTGCTGTGTCTCGCCATTGTGGGGAGCAAGGATGGGAAGAAACAGATCATGCAAGTGGATGTCACTTGCGAGTTCATCGTGCCTGTTCAAGTGTTCACCAAAGAAACAGCTTTCAGGGTGGAGAAGGTGAGTCTTTGGGTTGTGTCCTGGCAGTTAATAGTGAGGCTGAGGACAGAAAGCCCAGAGGGGTGTGATCGCCTACAAAGGACATTAAACGTCATCTCCAAGTCCTTGGGGTGTTGCTGTTGATTAGAGCAGGACAAAACTATTGCCATCAACACCAAGAGCATTCTTTCTCCCCTCTGGAGTCCCCTCAGGGACTGTCTCACCAGCTCTACTTTGCCTTTCTTGAGCTGGAGACAGAATGGAGCTGCTGAGCCCAGGGCCAAATGTATGAGACCCACAGGAACTGTGTTGGCTTCGCACAGCCACCTCCTGTGCTGAGCTTTGGGGTGGGCGAGAAGGTTTCTGTGGCTTAGTGATGCTAAACCCCCTCCTCATCCTCCCTGAGGCATTTAGTAAGTAATGCGAGGGTGTTTTTTGAGATGGACAGCTGAACTTCCCTGAAGTCACACTGAGGTGACAGCTGCTTTGTGGAGCGACAGCACAGGACCTTGGATGGTTAATACTCTTCATCTTGCAGCCTGTGAAGCTGCAGCGTGGGGAGGAACTTGGTCTCTCTGTCGGCTTTAACCCATCTTACGAAAAGGACTGGAATAGCTGGGGAGCAGACAAGATGCTGAAGATACAGTTTCTTGAGCATCCACATGAGGAACAAGTCACCATTCAGGGAGAAGTCTGCTTCCCAAACCTCCGGATCTCAACCAAAACCTTGGACTTTGTGTCTTGAATGACTCTGAGCATGTGTGTTACATCCAGATGACCAACTGCAGCCCACTGCCTGTCTGGTACCACTGGCCATTCCTGGCGGACAGCTACGCGAGCCACACCAGGTACCTGCACCTCTGCCCTCTCCTTGTAGCTCTTGGTCCCAATGTCCCATTTGGCCTTTTCAAAGACCACGGCAGTTTGCTCAGCATTGGACAAACTGCTTTCAGCTTTCCCTTGTGGGAATAACACCCTCCAGCTGTGGGCAAGGAAGGTGCTGGGGAATGGGTCGTCTCCACAGCTCTGAGCCTGGGATTTCCATGGCTTGAGGCAAACGCCACCTTGGCCAAGTTTTGTGTGTGTTTGACTGCACATGGTGTCCCTGAACCGGGTGTTGAGTGTGTGACGGCATGGTGACAGGTCCTGCTGCGGCTTTGGGCACAGCTGTAGGTGCGGGTGGGAGGACTTGTCCAAGTGTCCTTGGGGAGCAGGACTACCCAGTGCTGGTTGTGCTTTCCATGCCCCAGAGCAATCTTGCAGTGTGCTGGAGTGCATCTGTAAACACGTTTTCTAGTGGTTCCTCCCGCTGTGGCTGCTCTGCATGGTTCAAAAGTCTGGTCTGGGCGGTTTTAATTCCAGCAGCAAATGGTTTTTCCATAATGCCCTAGGAAACAGAGTGAAGTTAACGACTGCATGTTGGGGTGCTGCTCTTCCAAGCCATAGGAATCCTCCATGAATGGTTTTGTTGAGGGAACTGGGATGTGGCTCAGTGGAGATGACATGTTGGGAACTGGAAATTAGCTGGTGCTACAAGAAGGGCTTGGGGGAGCAGACCTGAATGCTCGAGCATCCCAGTCACATCCTGGTCGTAGACAGATCTTGCCGAGGAACAGCATGTCTTTAGCGTGGCCCTTCTTGATGCGCGGCACCTTCAGGAATGGACCTTAAAATGGCAAGGAAAGTCTGCAAAAGCAGGTGGAGGGAGGTGGGCAGGGCTGTAAGCTCTGCTTGGGGGCCCCCGTCATCTCCTGGTAAATTAGGGTAGGGTTTATTTACAAGCTAAAGGGGAAATCTAATTTTGACGATAGAAAGACGTGCATATTTTATAACAAAAGAAACAAGCGTATTACAGCGAAGCCCGTGTGGAATTAATTTCCTCTGGGGCCACTCGTTGGCTGGTTGCCTGTTTATCTTTTTTTTTTTTT
>VXBZ01007842.1:106705-223488 GCA_013399135.1 Heliornis fulica | reverse complement strand
AAATATATCATATATATATATATGAATGGAATTGCTTTGGCCTGGCCTGGAATACCTTCCATAACCCTAGAAAGGGTAGAGTGTATGTGTATCATGCTACTAAAAGCCAAGAAAGGGCTAAGTGCAATTTTTCCTCCATTTTTCCTCTTGTTCCACAGTGCAAGTCAAAGTGCTGGCTTATACCCGTCCAAACTTTTCCCCTTCAAACAAACCAAATGTTCACCTTGGACTGAGAACTGGACAACATCCTTTCACATATAGCAGAAGGCAGCCCAACAGTATTTGCTTTTCTACACACTGATGAAGTGGGAAAGTCTATGTATCTATTCCTTAGGCAACTTCTTACTGAAAAGCAGGGGCTACATTAACACCTCAGCTCAAACTTCTGTGAAGTAGAAGTAATATGTTCATTTATCAGAACTAGATTAACTGATGAACTGCAGTCTTCTGGTATATATTTCATATCTATTTTAATTCACTTATTTTGTCAGACTATCCTAAATGAAACACATTTCCCAAATTCAAAACCCCTTTCAATAAAAATTGAATGCATTTTCCATATCTTTCCTTTAAGTTCAACTGCAATGAGAATTTTTTACCTGTAAATGGTAAATCAAGCCCTGCTTTTTAGCAGCTACAGTGCTGACTTTATCTTCTAATGTCTTTCCAGTGCTTTCTCTGTGCTTTCTGTGGGATGCTGTCTTTTGTTTCCATCTGTAGTAAATAAAAGCTACTTTAAAGATTTAGATATCTCTTCTCTTGTTACCTCTATCCCACCTAGTACTTAGAGTTGTCTACTAGAACTACGCTCTTTTTTTGAAAAAAAAAAGGTTAACTATACAGGTGCACAAGTTCATGTGAATTATCATCTCTGGGATTTTTTCCTGAATAGTAAGAGGTTCTGGCTGCATTAATCACCCTCATCATGGAAAAGAGCCCTACTGCTCCTTACAAAAGAAAGTGCACTAGTGAATAAGCTCAGAAGCCTCTTACAATGTCAGTGCAGAAAATAAAACAAAATGCATCCTCGTTGCTTTGTAAATCCTGGCTTAGCTTTCTCATTAATTCCTCTACCAGTTGATGAAGCCAAACTATGTAAAAGCTTTTCACAGTCTCTGTTGAAAGTCTTCAAAACAACAAATTACTACTCTTAGCAGTTTAGTTTAAGTAAATCAATAAATTTTGCTTTTTCTGAATGCAATCCCATTTTAATGCTGCTTGTTTTGCCAGTTTTATATAGGAGACTTGCTGAAAAATATAAGTGAACTCTGGGGTTTCCTGATTACAAAAATATATTTGCAATATATGCATGTATTACTTCGGGCTTGCACAGCAAGCTTTTTGGAGGGGAGGGGGCAGCTTCTCTGAGAAGCTGCTAGCTTTCCGCAGGTCCAACAGAGCCAATACCAGGTGGCTCCAAGAGGGACCCACTGCTGGCCAGGGCTGAGACAATCAGCAACAGTGGAAGCATCTCTGTGGATAACATTTGAGAAGAAAAAAACCCAAATCTGAGCAGCAACCTTTTGCCACTAGAGAACAAAGTGAGAAGATGTGAGAAACTTTACAGACACCAAGGGCAGTGAAGAAGCGGGCAGAAAAGGTGTTCCAGGCACTGGAGGAGACCTGCTGGAAAGCCCATGCTGGAACAAGCTCCTGGCAGGACCTGCAGCCCATGGAGAGACAGGCCCACACTGATGCAGGTTTGCTGGCAGAAGTTATGACCCTGTCAGAGGTCCATGCTAGAATAGTCTGTTCCTGAAGGTCTGCACACCATGGAAGACATGCTAGGCCAGTTCACAAAGAACTGGGAAGGCCTCGTACTGGAGAATTTCATGGAGAACTGTCTCTAGTGAGAAGGACCCCATGCTGCAGCAGGGGAACAATGTGAAGAGTCCTCCCCCTGAGGAAGAAAGAGTGGCAGAGACAACACATGATGAATTGATCCAAACCCCAATTCCCTGTCCCCATACACCATTCAGGGGGAGGAGGCAGAGAAATCTTGAATCAAGTCGAGCCTGGGAGGAAGGGTGGGGTGGGGGAAGGTGTTCTGTTGTTTTACTTCATATTGTCCTACTCTGTTTTCATTGATTAAAAAATCAGATGCTTTTTCTTTCATGTTGAGTCCTCTCTGGCTGTGATGTTAATTGCTGAACGATCTCTCCCTGTCCTTACCTTGACCAGCAAGACTTTAATATTTTCTCTCCTGTCCAGTTGAGGAGGGGAGTGATGGAGTGACTTTGGTGGGCACCTGGGTCTTCAGACAGGGTTAACCTACCAAATACATGTACATATATATATAGCTTCATATAAAATTCTAGGTAAGAAACAGATTACTTAAACTATTACAAAAAACCCTACAATGCCTGCAATTAGGAAGTCTAAGGTTGGAGCAGTTTCAATACAATGATGTTTGTTTAGCATATCCCTATCAGATTTATTGGTGCAACATACAGAACTTTTAAATCAGCAAGAGTTCAGTTGTGGGTCTCCTTGGTTTTGCTACTAATCTGGGACACAAGCAAATGACTGACTACTGGGCCCAACGTTAGTCAATAATAATTCCACTTTTCCCCTTATTTTTCTAACCTTAGAGAGGCAGTTTGAGATTACAAGTATACAAGCAAAACAGAATTTGGACTGATAAAGTAGATCCCTTCACATTCTACCACCACTCCACCAGTCCAGCTTTAAGAATTAGTGTCTACAACTTAGTACAGTGTCTTATTAATAGCATAACTGGCAATTAGATCAGGGTTAATAACTTTGTCAGCGATAGTGATGTGTACTCAGATTCACTCCATTCTTGCCTCATTGGCTCTGTAGAACTAACAGGAATAAAAAACCTGAAATTTTTATTGCTTACCAAAATAATACGAGACTGTTTTGAATACAGCTACAGACTATAACTTTTAACTAGATTACTTCCAAAGGTGTCACTGCTTACTGCAGAAGGTTGGATTAAATGACCTTTAAAGTCCCCATCCAACTTAATTCTTTCTATGATTCCATGAAGAAAGAAAAGGGGAATTTAGCTTTCAGTATTTTTTATGACAGACATATGCACATTAAACTTGTATAGGTCTTATAAGCCCAGCTTTAAGCTCCTTTTTAGCACTAGAATTTTAATTGCCATAACAATATAATGCAATTTCTAAATTGTTTTATAGCATTCAGTCACAACTGTTTGTTTGATTCCACAGAAATATACTGAGCTTTGTTTTCCTCTGAAATGTACAATGGGTAAAATGCCAGTAAGCTAATAAACAGTCTGGTAAGAAGTAACAAAAAATGCCAAAAACTCCCATTGGATGGCTTCACATTGTACAACAAGAAAGTAGAACTCAACCAGCAATTAAAACTCAAGTAAAAAATTGCATTGAAGGTCAGCACCACATGATCATAATAAAATACTCCTATTATTAACTCATTAGGAGGTAATGTCTGCATATTACTAAACCACATTTTATCTTCTAAGGAAAGAAACAAAAAAATCCACTCATGTGTGATCTACATTACAAGTACTACTTTACCTCAAGGAGCTACATTGTCTTATGATTTCAAAGTAAAAGAGAGAACCATTGTGCCCTAATTTTTTCAGAGTTTACAATGCTCCAGAAAATTATTTTTGACTATTTGATGAATTTTTTTTTCAGTGATTTCCAAATACAATTTATTCAGTCATAAATAAAAAGGTCATCCAGCTCCTACCCAAGAGCTACAATCAGAAGGCTAGATAAATATAGTCACGGACAGATATAGTCACCTGAAATTACTAAACAATTCTCATGCCAAACAGTCAATTTCCTTCACAAACAACCCTGAGTATTTCCTTGCACTGACACTACAGACTTATTTCCCACTGCTCCTATCTGAATTATCTTCATTATAATTTTCTTCTCTTTTTACAGTGCAGCATAATATTATTACTTGTACCCCACCAAAATACAATCTCTGAATATGATTCCCCAAAACACTTTTATCTAAACTGGAAAGGGGAAACAAATACTGTTTTCAGTGAAATCAGCACATGCACTCATCAACCAACGGAGCTGTAGTTTGACTTTTGTTTCCCACTATTTCTCTAAACAAAGGGTATTTACTGCTGGTCCTTGTCTCAGACATCTGATCAGAATTCAAGTTTTTCCTTATCAGCTTCTTCAGACAACATAAAGGTGAGGGTTTTTGGTAGGAAATATCGGTCTTTTATAATAAAGCATATTGTCTTAGAAACTTACATTATAAATACTTTCCTAATCATTTTTACAGGACACAGTTTGTGTTGGCTGCACTCAAAATGAAAATGCATCTTAAATAAGAGATTCACTGCAGCTAAGATATATTTTGAAAGGTTTTATCTGTTTACATAAAAAATTTCATCTAGATATTAACCTGTTAATACTACAGCATGTTACAGATGGTGATGTAACGGGAGCCATGTAATAAAATAGCAAATATTCCTGGTTTAGACAGGAAAATAATGAAAATTGCTAGATACATATTTGCTTCTCCATCTATTAATCGTACACGTTTATAGCAATTAATCTGTAAAAATATCTGAGACTTTCTAGCTAATTTGCATGAAAAACTATGAAGAGATATCATGTAATCTTAGATGTTGCACTATGTTAATTAGCATAGAGTAGCTAGTATTGCTTCAGAGATCTTAGCTATATTGTGTGGAGCTACATTTCCTCATATACATGGATGATTCTTGATTTTTGAATTATAAACCCAAATACCAGTTCAAGAAATACATTTGCAAGTTAAAGATCTCATAGGTACTACTTTTGTCAGAAAAGGTATGGGGGCCTCCATGATCCAGCCTTAGACTTGTAACAGTTTATCTTAATTACTGGCTGTATAATCTAAATACCAGTAGAAAAGTAAGAAATAATTGAAAGCAATTCCTCAAGGTATTCATAGCTGCTGTTTTGTGATTTGGTACGAAGCTTATTAGCAGGAAAACAAGAGCACAAATAGAATGCAACAGCTACAGAACAAGAGATTAATTATTTTTTTGGTGTTCACTGCAACTAGATATCCACCTAAAAAAACAATGAGAGGGTGACAGATACAAGGATTAAGAAAATACTATTTGAAAAGTACATGACAGCTACTTAGTAAGGCTTCCTATTAGTTCACTCAAAAGATTTAAGATTCTCCTGTCCCATATGCCAAGAGAAGAAATAGGGACATAATCTAACTGCCCAGGCACAGAAGCTTTATCCAGGGAAGGAAGTTAATGTGATATTTTTCTGATGTCTTCCTGCTTCCCTCTTATGTCAAAATTTATAAAAGATGTTAGCAATAGCATTGAAAAATGCAGATGTACAAAATTTTTTTATTTTTTTTAAATTGACAGTGGGTTGTTCATAGAAAAAACACAAAGGAGGAATAATTACAAACATGAGTGGGAGGAGAAAAATCTAAAAGGCAGATGTTCACGCTGCTATATCTTTGCACTTGCCTTCCTCTGGTTTGGGCTGGAAAGGACTTCAAAGCCCATCTAGTTCCAACCCCCTGCCATGGGGGTTGGAACTAGATGGGCTTCACTAGATCAGGTTGCCCAAAGCCCCATCCAACCTTGCCTTGAACACTGCCACGGAGGGGGCAGCGACAGTTTCTCTTGACTTTAGACCATTTTCTACAGAAGAATTTTCAAATAGATGAAGAGACATTTTTAATACATTCACTGCAATAGACTTTCTTGAAATATCAGAAATCATACTTTCTATGAGCAAGCTTCTGAATTTAATTATGAATTTCTGACTGCAGTAGCATCTAATGCACAAAGACATAAGAAATGAGAACAGAAATTACAGGGGGTGAGGGGAGGAGGTGTGTGTAGGGAGTGGTGGTGTGTGGAATCCAGTATTTTGTCAACGCAAAATACAGAGAGGATCAAGGCATTTTAAGATGTATGCTATGTAAAACTCCATTCCGCTCCCACCCCACAAACATCTTTCATGTACTACATCTAAAGATGTATGAATTTACTTTTTTTAATTTGCACATCAGGCTGGTGCAGCGGTTGCTCTTTGAAGCATCAGGATGATCACAGAATCAATAGGGTTGGAAAAGACCATTTAAACTATCAAGTCCAGCTGTACCTGTCCTCTCCTAAACCATATCCCTAAGCGCTTCATCTATCCATCTTCTAAATACGTCAGGGATGGTGACTCAACCACTTCCCTAGGCAGCCTGTTCCACTTCCCTAGGCAGCCTGTTCCACATACCAACAACTCTTCTGGTGAAGAATTTCTTCCTGACATCTAATCTGAACCTGTCCTAGTGCAGCTTGAGGCCATTTCCCCTTGTCCTATTCAGCTGTGACTTAGTAGAAGAGACCATCACCCGTCTCTCTACAACTTCCTTTCAGGTAACTGTAAGTAGTGATAAGTCTCCCCTCAGCCTCCTCTTCCCCAGACTAAACACCCTCAGCCACTCCCATAAGGTTTGTTCTCCAGACCCTTCACCAGCTTGGTTGCACCCCTCTGGACACACTCTAGGACCTCAAAGTCCAGGCGCCCAGAACTGAATGCGGCACTGGAGATGCAGCTACAAGCAGTAGGAGCCCATATAAGAAAAACAGGACCAAAATGCTGCACTGATTACAGTGGTG
The DNA here is from genome assembly GCA_013399135.1 of Heliornis fulica. Taxonomy (NCBI): domain Eukaryota; kingdom Metazoa; phylum Chordata; class Aves; order Gruiformes; family Heliornithidae; genus Heliornis; species Heliornis fulica. Next base: position 216,866 of record VXBZ01007842.1, on the reverse strand, counting down.
CAAGATTTTGTTACACATTTATGTGCAAAGTTAACAATGCAGGCTTTCCCTGTTCATTAGGGTCAACACCAAGCCAGTTCATTGTGTATAGATCAGCAAAATGCAATCACTTTCATTCACAACAGAATATCTGTATAGCATTCCAATTCAACACAATGATATATTTACAACCTTTTAAACTATTTTAACTTGTCAATCTTAAATAAGCAACAGCATTCTCAAAAAAAATTAGCCATGTAAAAAATGCAAGGAATAAAGGCAGTCATGTTACAACATAACAAAATAAGGAAACGATTCCAGCTTTAGGGAAGACAACAAAAAGGAAAAAAAAACCAAACCAAAAACAAAACAACCCCCCCCATACCAAAATCCAGAAGTCCCCAGTACTGAACTATTTGTTATAAGAATGGCCATCTTCTCCCTTCCTGAAAAAAAAAATAAAAAAAATAGAGAAGTGAGAACTCAAGGAGAGTTCTCTTAACTACGTGTATATTCACATGCATGTGAAGAAGAGTATTTGACCATACTGAAAAAAATAGTCCTTTATACTTTTTTGTAGTATTCTCTTTCTGTCCTCAAAGTATGCAAGAGATATACAAATTGAAAAATACAATCTCTTAATAGCACTACAGAAGCTTCACCCCATCAAAACATACTTAAAACAACACTCCTTATTTTTGGTACTAATTTTTCCAAGCGACCTGAATTTTAATGATCAGGAATTACAGTGTGCAGGGATAGATACACATTTCTCAGAGAGACAATTTCTTGCACCAATGGAAAACAGTGTTCTTTATACAACAAATAGGAATAAAATGGCTCTTGATTTCCCTTGTTCCAAAGACAAGTTATCATTGACTGTTCACTGTAGCAACAGTACACTAGAAATAACAGCTGTGTATTCATGTACAATTTAGCAAAAATGTGATTAATACCATGTAAAACCAAACAAAAAGAGGATCCAGCGAAATGTAGCTACAGCGTTTCCAGCTCAGATTTCCCTCGCAAGTGTCAAATACAAAGCAATTCTACCTTGAGCTTCCAGCTGGGCCCATTTCATAAAAAAATCTAACATGCAAAAGGTATTATATTCTAGAAATTCTGTATTTCTGGTTTTCAGTTCTATTTGAGGGCCATCTCTGAACTAAACACACTGTCATTTCATATGTATCAATCTGGTATCCTAAAGTAATCCTGCACTTTTGATGTACAAAATCATATAGAAAATGTCAGCATCCTTCATTGGAGAAGAGTTAAAAGTTTGAATTAAAAATTCTGATAGTACAAATTCAAGTCCTAGAACTGACTTTGCCAAAGGCTGTCCCTCACATATATAGCCCTTTACAAAGTTGTTTGGAGTAAGAACCAGAGTCTGGTTTTGATTTAGTACTTGACATATGTATTTTTCCCCTCATCCTAATCATTTAAACTATTGATTTCTAAGCCATTCAAGGCTGCTTTTCCCTGTAATTATTTCAATTTGCCTACACATTTTTCAACCACCTCATTTTGCTGGTCTTGAGGAATCACCCATCAATCCCCTCTGACCCTGTGCAGGACTTCTCACCAGGCCTTGCAGCCAGTCATTGTTGAGAAGGGGGGTCTGTGCACTTCGGCTAGTGCATGCCCCCCACCTCATCTACCTCAAGATGCTGCATGGCACTTTGGTAATGCAAGCTGTAAGACATGCACTATGACACTGCAATCTCAATAACACAATTGGCAGGTAACAGAGGCTTTGGGTTCTTGCTGTTTCCACAGTGTACAGCAATGTGTGATCTAAGAAAAAAAATCCAACCTAACAGATTTTTAAATGAAGTGATTCAAACAGGAGTAGGGTTGGGTTTAGTTTTATTGTAGACTAATTTTTGTTTAACTCTTCCAGCATTTTGTCCACAAGCAGAAACAAAGCTTTTCATTGCATTAATCTTCACACTGTTTTCCTGAGTTACTTAATATAGAATTCAGTGTGTATCTGTATCAATTTTTCCCCAGTGTGAATCAATTTATACTTTTATAAAAACTCTACCTGTCCTGAGACTTGCCGCTGTGCTTGGCTTATATTTAAGGTTCTCCCACAAAACTTCCTTGAGGACACTTAGATTCAGATTATTCTGAATAATTTTGGAACTATAACTGCTGCCATCCAATCCTGCAACGCATTAAGGATCTAGAAATACTCACATACAGCACTCAATTCTCCAAAGAAATACATTGCCAGACATCTGAATATAGAAGGTTCAAATCCTAATTTAACTCTATCTCTGACCTTCCAGGGACAGTGAACCACTTGACAGAAGTGACTCAGGTCCACACAGGGACACGTGATTGAAAAAAATCACCAAGATACCAATGCATAGTCATTGATCATAGGAAAATTGCACAGAAAATAGCTGCTGCTAAACCCCTCCACTAAGGTAATGGGCTTCCTTATGACACACTTCTACTCCATATGGAGAAACATCCAACTCCAGGACAAGCACAGCCCTTGAACGAACTTGCATGTAAATAGTACAATTTTAGACTGAAATGAACATACGTTCTGCAATAAAAAGAAGACAGAAGAGGGAAAAGAAAGGGATTGGTAACACTTCATTGTCATTTGCCATCTGGCTGAATCTAACAAAGAAGTTTTTAACACAAATGTAAGCGTGTAAAAATTTAATTACTGAAAAACAAAGCTGAAGGTCTCTAGAATCACAATGATCCCTGTTAATTTGATAATGAGGTAAGAGACAAACTTCCTTTTTACTGTGGCAGGTAAGGTAATTAAAAAATGTTCATTCCGAATGTCTGGTAATGGACTCCACATAAATGCTTTCCATTTTTTAAACAAAAAACTGTAATATTATTTTATAAATATATTATGGAAAGATAAGGAAAGTTTCAAGTGTTCCTTTTAAACTTTTTTCCAGTTTTAATTTGTGAAGACGTTTTATGTGTTTGAATAAGCTGGTAAAATGATGTAGAGAAAAAGAAGCATAGGGGGACAGAATAAGAAATTTTTCTCCAAATTTTGACTGCAACATCATTAGGAAATACCAAAGTAATACTCTTTGAAAGGAACCCTCTGGATTATGTGTATCTGCCCTCTGTTGTGAGAAACAATGTCACATACTGTCATTCATGAACTTGAAAAAATCCAACTTCAGATATTTGGTTTTTTTTCTCTCACTGTTTCTTTTCAACACTTAACAGTTTTGCTCTGGAAGTAACACTTTCACTTTTAAAAGTTGACACCTTACAGTGTAGCTTTAGGAATGTGAAAAGTTTATCTAAATTTTCATATCATTTTAAGCAGGATACTGAGAATTAATCTAAAGGCATTGGAAACTAGGAGCTAGAGGCAGCATTTCTTCAAAGTTTGGGGTTTGGCATGAGCAAAAATTTAATTTTTCAACATCTATAATCTAAAGGGAGATTTTTTCCTCCCAGTAAAAAAAAAATAAATAAAAATTGCTGGTTTTAGGACTGTTCTAGTAATGAATTATTCTCTCTACTCTGCAGAAATTCCGACAACTTACTAGAAATGAGATGTCAGGAATTATATGTCTAATATATTGGAGCAAGGTAACCAGGAAACAACTACAGAAAACAATATTAGTGTTAGCAGTGCTTAAAATAGGAAATAGGTATTTCCCATTATTAAACAATGAAAGATGAATCAGTAATGATGGTTGCTAATAGAGGCATTCATAATAATTTCGGAATAATAATGTATACATTTTGAAGTATAGATTTAGAAACAAACTTTGCCAGACTTGAGCCAGTATAAGCATCCTAAACTGATCTTAACACCAGCATGTTATGTAAATACATACTTTAAAATAGAAGTCCTTCATTGAGAATTACACATGAAAGTGCACTACAAACAAATAACGTAAAAGTGTAAACTCATTACCAATCACAACAAATTATAACATATTTAAAGTTCTATAATTAAATGAGACTTGATCATGTGAAAGGAGTTTCTCAAGGAGCACTCAACAAATAAATAATAAATTGTTCAACGATGTCAATGGTACATGGAATGACCCATGAAGAGGAAAAAATCAGAGAGTCATCATGATGAGACAAAAGTTGCTTTTTCACAAGACTGGCACAGTCAAAGGTACTAGGAAAAAAATTAAGCCAGTGATGGCTTTGAAGCAGACCTGTCTAGAGTTTCAAGAGAGCTTCCCAAAGAAAACCTGAGGTTCCTGAGACTATGAATGGTATGTATTAACAGAATGGACACCAAAGAAATGCTTTTTAAATAGAGAAAAGTCAAAGTCACAAAAAAAAAAAGTATGCATTTGAAGAGCCAGTTCCTTGTTTTCAGGCTTGGTTACAGTTCACCCAAAGCCTCTGTGTGGTGGCGAGCCCCACAGAGGCCCCCTCTGAAGTTTCTTCCTTTCCCCAAGAGGCCAGCCTTACTGCTTCCTGGATGCCCTCCACAGGAGGCTGTGTCTGGATAGCAGATTCTTCGCTTTACATTTTCTGCACACTGAAACAAACTCAAGACAAACACAAATACATGGGTCCTGCTTAAAAAAAAAAAACAAACCAAACTCCAGCTATATAGCTAATACAGACATAGTACAGACTCATTTGTCGTTTCTGAAAAGTTTCTGGGTTTTTTTTTTTTACAACTCTGCTGTAGCTCACATCTCCATTAGCTGAGATCGCTCAGGGAACCTCTCTTAGCACCCACTCCCTCAGTGGGAGGATGCCTAGACATTTTTCTTCAGATAATATAATTCCATTGAAACAAAGGCCAACAGTCTCTCACAATAGCTCAAGACGGACCAGGTCTTTAATGGATACCCTCAAAAATGTACTGGTAGTTTTGCAATGCCCTAGTCTTTCAGACATATAGCACTAATGTATAGGGGTTTATTCTTACAAATCATTAGCTACTTCCTTTATAAATTAAGAATGTAGTTTTAAGATGGAGAAGTTTGGGATTTTTTTCCTCTCTGAAAATATGTGTAAACACTCATATTTTGTGCCTAAAAAATTGTTATTAAGGATAAAAATTCTAATGTTCTAATATAAGACTCAAGGAAAACACGTTTGGGCAGAGAATTTACACCTCGTCTGTGTGATATACATTATATTAATGTTTTTGATTTATAATTAGTTTGGAAGGTAATCCTCTTCCAGTAAACTCAGTATCAATTTCTGTTTTTTCAAACTGTGTATTTACATACAGATCATTCCACAAATATGGCTACTGTTGACAAGAGTTATGGAAAGTTAACACTGTCATACCTTCTTTAATACTGTTATTTATGACTTCTGGGGGACTTTAAGGAGAGGCACAACACTTTCACATGACTCAAAACTTATTTCACAACCAGCATTTGAAAAGGCCATACACATTAAGCACTCTTTTTTATTACTAGCTTATATTTTTAAATTAGAAAACCACACATATCAGATGAAACAAACTATATATAAGGATATTGTGGTTTGGAATTAAATAGACATGAAAATAAGATGCTGCCACTTTGACATTATTTTTTAATTTTTATTTATTTTTAAAATCCCCATCTATTTTATTATTACTATTATAATTTTTTCCTTTATCTACATCAAATAATTTGAAAAATTACCTTGATCAATAAGTTTTGCCAGATTCCACATAAGATGTCCTTCTAATATAAAAGGATTAGGTATTATTTATAATTGTATAAAGGAAAGGAAAGCAAGAATATGGTAGGCTATATCTTTTTAATTTTTATAAGCCCATTTCTCCAAGTATTTTCATTTGGTTTCCTTTAGTTTTCCATGTGTGGATCAAACTGCTAATTGTGTTTCAGCACAGGAAACAGCCCATTAAGGTACTGCAGTCAATAGTAGTCACACATAAGTTTAAAGGGCTTTGTCTGAATATTTGCTGTCTGTTCAGCCGACTGATTTCTGAAAATCCATCTCTAAGGGCTATAATTGCTCCTCTCCACTCTAAAAGGAGACAAGGTGGCATAAAACTGCTCAAGACATAGATGAATGCTTCCAGTCTCAAATAAGAATAAACACAGCAAAGTCACATCAACACATCTTTGTGACAATGGAAGAATTAAGTACAAAGATTATACCAAGGATAGACATACTAGCTTCAGAAAAACCTTGAGAGTGAAGGTCGACTGTGTCCGTGAACTACTGGCAAAGTAGTGTGATGAAAATATCTATTTGAATCAGCCTGCAACAACCAGAAACGACTGGAAACATTAAGAATAGACATTTTTTACTCATACTTTCTTTTCTTTATTGTTGGCACAAAGCTACTAAAGAAGCAACTATGGTTAGGGCATTTTCAAATACAAATTAGAGTAAAAATGGGGATACAAGAGAGGTTTTATGTTGTACATACAGCTGTTCAAGGAAAGAATCAAACAGAAAATGTTGCAGAAGTGCAAAGTCTTTCATTTTCTTCTGGGAACAGATTACTGATGAGAGAAAAGCTGCAGAATGTTTTATGTTAGCCTCAGTATTTAAAAAAAGGAACAACTAGCCAGCCACAGCCTGTTGAACACAGTATCAGAAGACTGTTAGAAAACATGCAAGTTCCTTTCACACTATATTCCTACCTCAGTTTGTGAGGAATTCATTATTTATGCAAATATTTCTGACAGCCATTACAAGATCAAATATTAGTAATTTAATATTAATGTATGACCATGAGGTAATTTGACAGTCTTCTAATATACATTTGAATTTTAAAAGATGGTGCCATACTCAGTACTTTATTGGTGTTTTCAGCTCAGCATTAGAAAAGAGTGAAACTTGGCTGTATTTCAGAAGGTTTTGAAATGTATTCTGCTTTATAATTTTATTTATGAAATAAATTAATAAAATAACCTCCAATAGTTGTGTCACATGTCTAAGTGCCTGGAAAGGTTACTTGTGGCAAGTACAAAAATCTGCAAACAAAACCTGAGAATATAAACAATTTTCTAATGCTAATAACTTTTAATATCATTTTGTACACATATAAATGTATTAGTTATTTAAATCCTCCAGTTCTCCTGCGATACAAAAATGCATGTAATAGCTTGCATCTCCCATGCCCAGGGAAGAAAAAAAGTGTTTTCCACATTTAAACAGTGACAACTACACATTGTATGTGATAATTGGATCAAAATTACCTAAATTTATATTATGAAAGTGATATAGATAACTACCTTAACACAGTACACTGTAGAGCACTACCAGATATCCCAGAAATCTATACTCAACACCAGCAATGGTCAGTTCCATCTAGCCACTCTCAAGAGAGCAAGAGGAAGCTAATTTAACATCACATCCATTCAAATGAGTTATGCTCAGACAGAGAATGTGGAGAGGCATCAGTCCCAAGGCCTTGCAAACTCAGTACAAAGTTTATAACCTGATACTAGCAGCAACAGCACTGTGATGCTAGCTTACACACGTGACAGAAAGACACTAGAGTGCAGGGTTTAGCAATAATATTAATAATAATGTTTTAAATCCACACACAGATTCAATGTGTCACAGGTTTTATGTACACAACGGAGAAATGCACTACTGCAGATTAAAAGTACAACTACGCTTACCAGAACCACCAGAGAGTCACAAAACGCCCCCCTGCCAGCACAGCCCGGTCACGACATGCCATATTACAACCTGCAGCACAGTCACATATTTAAAGCCCTATAATTAAACAAGACTTCATCATATGACAGGACTTTCTCAAGGAGCACTCAGCAAATAAATAATCTAGTTCAACAGAACTAGAGGAAATAGCCTCAAGCTGCATCAGGGAAAATTTAGGTTAGATACTAGAAAAAATTCTTTACTGAAAGTCATCAAACATTGGTGAACTGGATGATCTTAACAGTCTCTTCCAACCTTAACAATTCTATGATTCTACAATTCTATGAATAGGGGATTGACTGGGACTCTGGGCATATTGTTTGTTGAAGGAATTCAAGGCTGAACGCAGGTTTCCAGGTCTTTGAAAGATGCAGCACTGCCCAGTTCAGTATCAGTTTACTGAGCACAAGTCTGAGCCATCCACACAGCCACCCATGGGGTGAGCCAGATAATCCTTACAACATGGAGGCAACATATTTTGTCAGATTAAAGTGTTTTGTGGATATATTTTGTTCAGCATCAAGTCAGCCTTTCCACTCATACTAAAGCTTTCAAAATTTCTCCTTCAAATCATTACAAATGACGACCATATGCCACAGGATACTTTAAAAGTAGTTTGATCCCAGGTCCCATTGCTATTCAAAACCCTGCTGAATTCTGTTATCTGCTCTTGGGTCTGATGTGCTAATAACATTTTTCACTATTATCAGAAGCCATTGCCTACCAAGGCACTGAGCAAACAATAAATGAAGTTGAGTATTCTGAGTTATTTGAGATATGACCAGAGTCACAATGTTACATCATCTGTACTCTGAGAATACAGCAACTACTTTATGGTCTGTTTAGGCATGAGGAAGAGTTTAAGTCTTATTTCTTACTCTTTCAAGAGCTGTCTCTCGAAGCCCTTAGCACCACAAAGCAGGTAATTCAGGCTACAGAACACTATCAGAAATTGTGTGTACCTGGGAGTGCTAGGAGATGCTCTTTAGGAGCTTCCCAAGCACAGTGCAGCTTTTCATAAATCTACCAGAAAAAATGAACCTTCAAGGTGCTAATGATCCTGTCAATAAGTCAGGGAAAAAAATTAAACCCTACTACAGCTAGAGGCTGTAAAAGAGGGATGTAAAGAAATAAATACTGGGGTCTGCCATTTAGTTGGGGGTGAAAATCTAGAAGTTTTATGCAAATTAATTTTTGGAACCTTGTGGGCAGTTTACAGAAAACATTTACATAAAGGAAGTTATTACTAGTGTATAGTAGTAAGCCAGAGGTAATGTTTCTTTAAGAACTTTAGGATTAAAACCACCTAAAGTAGCATTAAAACAAAAGCAGTTTAACTGCTAGATGCAGTGTGCTTCAGGAAGAAAAAAATAAAAGGAATACAAGGTTTTGGTTTTAGTGAACATTACTTTTATGAAAATGAACAAATTAAAAGACAGTTAGTTGCAATCTGCTGATTCAGAACTGGATGCAGATTGACTTGGATCTTTCTTGTTAATTTAACAGAGCTTAGATAAGAGCCATAGGGGATATAAACAGAAACATTTACATTTTCTATCCATTGAATGCCACAAGTGTCTAGCTTTGGGTTTTTTAACTGTAAATCTGTTTTCCATGTCTAGCCCTCCTGTTTGCCTCTATAGAAAGTCTATTTCAAGAGTCTTCATACTAAGACTTGTACTGAAATGCACGCACATTTCAGATATCCTGCTTAAAACTCACAGTTACAGTAATCACAGAGTCTACTGACGTACACAATCTCTTACTGGACTGGTAAATACCAACTACTCATCCACTAACTCAGACACTCCCTGACAAAAATCAGAGCTGTACTGAATCTGTAAAGATTACCAAGCTGGTGTTTCATGATTTAAAAATGTAGATTTAAGATAAAAAGGTGTGTTTGCTCTCAGCAAAGTAGTCTTTTTCCAAAAGAGTCATAAAAGTTAAACTTCATGTGTATTTGTGTCCCTGCAGGGTTCTGCAAATAACTGGTCTTTCAATTTGTCAGCAAAACTGAAAAATTTGGTCTACCCAGATATTGGGGCAGCAGACTCCAGCCTTTAGCTCAAGGACTCCACCATATAATATGTGCTAAATGAAAACCTTTTACATTGGTAGTCAAGATTTCTGAGGATTCCTATGTTTAGCATTGCAGAAGAAAATTTTCATTTGCAGAACTTATTTTAATAGTGTTCACATTTTTCCCTGCATTAATATATTTTTAGATCTGCTGTTCCCAGGAATTACAATATAATTTCCTCCTCACATTACCAGCATCCTGGAGAATTTCCCTGGCACCTTCTAAGTTACATTTGTGGAGTCTATCCATTCTAATTGCATATGAAATCTTAAGAGGCACAAATCCAAACAAGGCTGTGGGTGTCTTTGTCATTCACTGAGTGTGGGCAGGGGCATAGATATGGTTACGATATGGATGCCTACGATTGGCTGACATTTGGTGAGTGCCTGTGGGTAGGACGAGTTTAGTATTAATCATCTGTGGCATGGCTTAAAAGGGGTTTATATGAGTCAGTACACTTTGATCTATAAGAATCTGGACCTTTGTTTTTAGGACAATTTTTTTCTGAATGAATAAGTAGCCTACATTTTGATCTAAGAGCTGTCTAAATTAGCTTATGTAGTCACACAAAGAAACAAACTTATGGTTAGTGATAATATGGAAATGTGCCATTTTTCTATAGACAGAAAACTGTAATGATATCTGCTAGACTAATATGTAGTAAGGAAGAGCAAAAACTTAAGCATATTCTTTGTCCGTGCAATAAATTAGCTTTTAGTCCAAAATCTTTTCTGTTCTGCATCCTTGTATACCTATCAAAATCCCTAACAAAGTTAACTCCTGTTATTTAAGGTCCTGTAACCTAATATAATTTTTTTCAATAAAAATCTAAAAAAATTAATTAGAAATTTAAATTTCCATGTGATTGGGCCAGTTTTGACAAAGCTTTCAACAGAAATAAGAACTTCTGGCTAAAGTCAATGAGCAAAGCTACTGTTTCCAAATTATCTGCGGGGGTTCCTACAAATGTAATTATCTTGGAAGATCTAAAGCTTTTTCCCATATTTTGAAAATTTTGACCCTTATGCAGAATAAAAGTTACTAAATCTTCATAGCAATATGTATTGCAAAGAACATAGAGCAATCCATGCCTTATCTTAGCATGTTTATGGAAGTTCAAAGTACTTTAAGTTTAAATACCAAGATGTGAATTTATGCTAATGTTGCATTACTCAGTGATACAGGCAGAATTTCAGTAAGTGCTATAGGAAAGATGTAAAATATATATTCATATATAATTTATTCAGCTGTTTATGAGGAAAGCCTGATGGTAGTATAATTTTGTATAAATATTTTAGTCATTGATTCAGCTAATCTATAAATAAAATATTAACGAGTTAAGCTTGTTATTCAATGAAAAATGCCAAAATTCACTAGATAAATTACATGCAACACAATTCATATATCTAATTGTTTGTCACTACTTAAGGATTCAAAAGAATATTTTTCTCTGCTGGTATTGAATTAGTAATGAACCAATTTATCTAGTTTTTCTTTGCTTGGTTTTATTTTTCACCGTATTGTCTGTCTCCGATAGGGGCTTCACACTTCGTAGTCAGTTCCAACAAAACTTTCCTATTGAACTAGTAAGCCATGATACAATAGACAACAATAGCAGCATCTTTGCCTACAGGTCAGAGAACAGCAACTAGAAATGGAAAACAAGCAGACACTTAGCTAATGATAAAAATGTACTAATTGCTATAAACTATGTGCAATGAAGTGCACAAATTAAGAAAATTTGAAGTGTCAAGAAAAAATCTGTCCTTCTTGGGCCTTGGACAATAAGGGATTTAGGTATAGCATAAATATAGCAGATATAAGCTTGCAACAGAATAAGAGTACTAAACCTGCCAACAACACAGGAAAAACAGGTGTGAGCAATGTTTCTTCTATTTTGATGTAGGTGAGATATACACTCATTCCACAAGCTAATAAAGTATTTTCAATCACAGATAGGTTTAAAATTTTATGATATAAACACTAAGAAATCAAATGGAGACAATGTTGTTTCCAGTGGTGAATTACAAGAGTTTATACACGGATTTCACTTTTCATTTTTATAGACAGAGTTTAATAGTCTAGGATATCAAAGACAACAGTGCTATTGACTTCATCTGGCATCTACTTTCTTGTGATCTTATGTGTATTTTCAGTTCAATGGATTTTCAACTATTTGTAAGCTCTGTGAGCTTTTCAAGACAAGTGGAGATTTTAAGAAGTGTTTTTTTGTTCACCATTAAGTATTGGAAAAAAAGATATTACAGCCCTTAGCACCATACTATTGAAATTCCAACATAAAATATTTTTGATACCAGATTTTACCAGCCACTCAATTTTTTATTTCGTTTTTCCCAGAAAGTTTTATTTTCATTTCCGCAGATGTAACTTGCCTTAGTATATACCCTTGACCCTTTATGCTATAGCCATAACGTTGAATTTAGACTTACAATGTGGGAAAATCCAGTAATACAACTTCTCTCTTCCAGAGAACTAAAACTTACTTTAAAATCAGACACAGAAGAAACTGAATCTGGGATTCATCTCCTACCAATATTGTCTTCTTCATTGAAGTAGTTCTGCAGAAAGCGTTTAACTTGAGTTGAGCATGGAAAAAAGTTCTGAAACACTGCAAGCTATTTGAAAATAAAATTTTCCTTCTATACTTATGTGTAACTTAATAGCATTATTCATTTCCTGTTCATACTAGACTTCACCCTATCACATAAGCATTAAAATCTCAACAACACCTTCAGCTTTCTCTGCTAGGTGAGGTATATAGATCATAAAGAAAGGTTCCTGCCTGAAGGGAGGTGTAGTTCAAGACCTTCACCCAGCAAAGACTCATTCAGAAAATTAGTTTTAACTGTGGTAAGAGCAACTACAATGTACAAGCCCACCTAACTCATCTAATTTTTTGCTATAGTAGTACTGGTGATCTCAGTGGAACTGCTCACAGAATACTATAAATTTAAACAGCAGCACGTGTCTGACAGATCAAGGTCAAACACGTGGTGGTTTTCTGTTTTTACATGATTTATACTTTTTCTAATGGTGTGTTGTCAAACAAGACCTTCTGTAATGTGAATTATTGTTAAAGTATTAGTCTGTCCCAGCCAGCTGTGTGGTATGTTGTGAAATGTTAGCTAGGGGTAGTTCAAAAGTCCATCTCTTATTAGCTTGCCTCTAAATGTCACCACACTAGATTGTCTGAAAAATAAGTTAGCATTGCTGTATACAGATATTGTCATTATTATTCCTCTGATTGTCTCATTGGCACATTCTTTTTCTTTTACACAGTAATGAACAAAATGAAAAGCAAACTTCACAAAGAAGGTGAGGTAAAGAGATTTCACATGACTCTTTCAGAGGTCATTATGTACGGCATGACATCTCTTAGAATAATATTTTTGAGTCAGAATTCAAGGGACTGAAAGAGGCTTGCATGAAATCTGACTTCTCTTGATGTATTTCCCCACAAATTGTTACATAACTGTGTTTTCCCACAAAAGCTCTAAGAAGTTTTAGTCTCATTAAAGACAGACACTAGAATAAATGTTTGACTTTTACCTTTAAACACCAACATTTCACACATGAGGAAGTTGACAAACACTTTTTTTGCCTAATTGGCAGCATTTACACTCATTGTGGAATTTTGTAATAAGAGAAAAGTATATGTGAAAACTACAAGAAAGGTCAAGATAGAACTCAAATCTTTAGTGTTAGGATGAGGTTTCTGCTTGCAACATAAACTTATTAGCTGAAATTTTCACCTGCATCAAAACCAGCATTATTTCTAGTGGATACCATTTCATTCCATTATTAGAGGACTGGAGCATCTCTCATATTAAGGAAGGCTAGGAGTTCTAGGTCTCTTAAGCCTGGAGAAGTCAGGAAATCTCATCAGTACTTAAAGATCTAAAGGTCTGGTGTCAAGAGGATGGAGCCAGCCTCTTTTCATTTGAGCCCAGTGACAGGACAAGGAGCAAGAGGCACAAACTGGAACACAGGAATTTCCATCTCAACACAAGGAAATCCAACTTTACTCTGTAAGTGGCTGTCCTGGTTCTGTCCAGGCCAGAGCTGATTTCCCCAAGCATCCAGCACAAGTGAGCTGAGTCAGCCAAGGCTGTCTCCACACCACCTGACATCAGTCAAACCCCTATAAAAGGGGCTGGTGGGGCAGAGGTAGGGGTTGGGTTCATAGATTGTTATATCAGTATGGTGGTCTCAGTTTGTCATCAGTCGGTAAAGTACTCTGTGGTATCACTGGGTATGTCTGTTATTGTGCATTTTTCGAAGTCCTTATCAGTAAACTGTTTTAATCCCAACCCATGGGGCTTGGACTGTTTTTTTCTTCTCACTAAGAAGAGTGGCTTGTTGTGCTTAGGCTCTGTCTTGGGTTGAACCACAAGAATGACAAAACATTGGAACAGAGTCTACTTCTCTAGACATATTCAAAATCCGTCTGGACAACCTGCTCTACCTGATAGGGTTTTAGCAGGAGTTTGGGACTAGATCTCCAGAGGTCCCTTTCAACCTCTACCATTTCGTGATTCTGCACCATCGATCGTCTAAAATAGACCAGACAACTTGCTCTGAACAGTTCTCCTACCAGTGGGGTACAGAGCCTTTGTCCCAGTACCTATTTTAATGATTACACACAGATCACTTAGTTTACAAATATAGTTTCATATTTCAATTAATGTCAGTTCTAAAGTAGAATATAAACAACAAAAACCACAACAAAAAAAAACAAAAAAAACCCCAGTTTCTTTCCATAAAACTTGCTGTATCAGTTATATGTGAATTGAGTAGCATTCACTTTAGGTTATACCTCTAAATTATAGTGTTGGAATTTAACAAAAATTTCAGGTTCCACTTATGGATTCATGACAGTGAAACTAAACCATATGTTCATATTATACTATTTTGATATAAGTTGCTAAATTGAGTCCCATCTACTTGCATTTCATGAAAGGCCCACCAGAGCATATCACTGGGCTGAAGTCTGTAAGAATTAGTGTGTAAATATCTACTCATATATATACACATATGAATCTTTGAAACAACTAACACTTCTTTTATATCACTGAATTGAATTATCTGTTGAAATGGGCTGCTATTTGGAGGCAAAAGAAACACAGAGAAAGAGAAAAATATCCAAACTTTCTTTTGCTATTTCATTAGCCTATGAGACATGTGAAAACTTTGATTAGCAATTATTCACAGAGATAAATTATTCAAGTACTACTTAAAATAAGCTGTCAACAGGAAAAGGATAGATATACTTGGCAGACTCATGAAATAGGGTTAAGACTAAATTAGCAGCACAATTTAGCATTTAGATTACTACAGAAGAAACAGGGCAAACAATCTCACAAGATGTTCCTTTTCTTTCCATGCCATAATTCAAATGTACAAGAATAACATACATTCTTCTATAATATTTGGTGATAGCACTTGCCTAATGTAAGAAGCCTTCTGTGATCTTTTGTAAAAACAAGAAAGATGGGAAATTAGATGGTCTACTTTTCTAGTACAGATATGATATTGCAGTGACATGATTAAAAACACTGTACCACAATGTTATGGTAATATATAGCAAAAAGCACTGCATATATATTACCTGGACCATTCTTAAGTATGTTTAAGAAAGCTCAGCTTCATTGCAAGCCTCGGGTTATGAGATTGAGTAAAATCTCAAAACCATTCCTTCACAGATTAAAACAACTTTGTTATTTGTAAAAAGTCTTTTCTTTCATCAGTTTTTTTTTCCACAGCAAATAAAATGACAAATTATTTCAAAAGACCACTTTTAGTGCAAATGTTCCATCTTCACAGAAGTGCAACATTTTGTCTGCTGCTCAGACTTTGTTTCAGTTGTACTTATTGCCATCTTTGCAATCATTCCACAAGGATTATATGGTTGGAACTAAATGACCTTTAAGGTCTCTTCCAACACAAAGCATTCAAATGAAAAGGATTCTAGAGTGTGTTTGTGTGGGGGGAACCCAAATCACAAACCACAATATGTCTGTTTTGTAGCACCATGTGTCTTTTCTATAGCCTACAGCAGTTCTTGCTTAACTCTGATAACTTACTACAGCAAACACATCAACTCTAAAGTTTAGCTAAAGTACACCCACACACCATTAGATGATGTAACTCAACCACTGAGATGAAGATGTCACCTCCTATGCTGGGCAGCACACAATATAGAGTTAAGGGATGTGGCTTAGCACAGCTTTATGGAGCTTTAGAGCCTGATGCACTAGCTGGATCAACAGTAGGTAGTTTTATTATGTGATTCAATACAATAGTGAGACAGTACTAGGGGCCATATATTTTGTTTGGACTGAGCAAGAGCAGAAGGGCAGAATTTCCTCCCTCAAACTGCAAACTATGCTTCTGCTTTACGCAGGCCAGAATACAACTGGCTTTCTGGGCTGCAAGCTCACATTGCCAAATCGCATCCAATTTTTCATCCATCACTATTCCCAAGTTCTTCTCTACAGGGCTGCTCTTAATCCTTTCATTACCAGGGACCTTGCAATTTGCCTTGTTAAATTTCTTGAGGTTCACATCAGCCCAGTGTACAAAGCTGTCAAGATCCCCTTCAGTGGTTCCCCTTCCCTCACAGGGATCAAATGCAGCACTCAGTGTCATTCACATCTATACAATATTTCTAGAATTGCCTCTTGACCTTTGTACTTTACAAAGATTAAAAAATTAAGAACTTGTTGGAAATTTACCTCCCGGTAATATACTGTTTAACATCACATGGCTAGATAAATAGTAGCATAGCAGATGAAAGCAAACCTACCTCCAAACCCTGGACAAAATTAAGGAAAAAAATCAGAATATTCTATGTGCACCAGCTGAAGATGTTTTGCCTTACATAGTAACAGGTGTGTTTTTATTAATACTGGTTTTACAGACTAAAATATTGAATGCTATCTCTTTTAAGCCAGGGGATACATGTAGTACAACTGGAAAAAAGTTTCAGTATCACAATGAAACAGTTATCAGCCTCGACCCGATTTTATTTTTTTTTTAAATTACGATGGATTAAGTGTGAACCCATTCAAAGATAAGTTTGTTTGAACTAGCAGGAAGACTTCCAGAGACAGCAATGTGGAGTTTACAATATTCTGTGATCTAAGAAGAACAAGGCCCATAAACACAAATGATTTGACTGTGTTGTTCCCCAATCCCTTTTTTCTGCCACTGGAAACAAATAAATAAATAAATAAAAAATCACCCTGGTGTCTTCTCTTTATTTTAAACCTCTTTTACTGACACTGATAACAGTCCACCCTTTCCTTTGGCATTCAGACTTGTATTTTAAATGAAGAAAAGTTTCCTGATCACATCCATAAGCACTTCTTACTGATTTTTTTTTTAAATTTATACAGCTGTTATTTGTCTTATAATCATTGTTTTATGAGAGCTGCCAAAGTCAGAATAGCATCTTTCTCATTTTAATGCACACTTTCTATGTTCAAGAGCTACTAATAGGATCTTCTGCACTTTGATTCATACAAAAGTAGTTGCAGATTATAGACAGACATTTAATGACATGTTCTACCATACAACATTTATTACCTTTCTATTTAAGGGTTTATAACTTTAAAGTATTGATCAATGAGGCTTCTATACATTCTATGTTTGTTGACAATAGGAATTTGATAGACGCACTGTCAACTGCTGTAGTTTAAAAAGTTGCTAACACTAGTCACAAGGCTAGTGCGGATGTGTGTGTACACTAATGTATATGTATGAATCAGTGAAAAATTTCTGCAAGAAAATGTACTATAACATTATGGAAAAAGTATAGGGATAACATTAATGGGTAAAATTTTTAAGTGGAAATGCAGATAGATGTACAGCCAAACTCACTTGTCATGTCCTGGAACAAAATGAGGGATAGGTGACTCAGAATCACTGCTTCCCTTTGTTGGAAGAGAAATGAAACAACAATTAAGGTCCATACACAAATGTTAACTTTAATAGGAATATAGAGAGCAAGTGTACTATTAACATTAGCAGGCTCACAACTAGATCCATTTGAGCTATGCTGCTTTATGTAGGTTTTTTACTACTTGGAAGCTTTGAGAGAGAAGAGAGAGATCACCAGTCCTGGATCCACCACTGGTCTTGCCAACAGGGGCTTTCAGTGTGAAGCAGCCCTCCACAAATGCATGCTCAAAACAAGGGAAGTTTTTAGTTCATTGGGTAGTTTCAATCTGTTCTCAAATCCTCTAGTGCTCTTTCTGTAAGACAGAGCCTTACCCTGATCTTCCTTACATTGGGGAAAAATTTCTTCTTTTATTAGGCCAAGATGTTCATATTAAAAACTAAAATAACAGTACTGAGAACCACTGACCTGGGAGAAATTCCTTTCAGAAAGGATTTAAGAGTTTCATGAACATGACAGTCTAGTCCAGCAACTTAATGAAATGATCACATTTCCGTAATCAAATCCATGGGTCAAATATATTTGTATTTGAGAATCTCAGTATTCACAACCTGAAAGCTGATATTTCTAAAGTGTTATATAGGAAGAACAATTTACACTGGAAGTTAAAAAATGATAGCTTTAAATTTCTGTGCCTGATAGCCATAAAATAAACTATTGCTCCATTACTTGAGAAACTGCCAAGTTATTGTTTAACAGCCTGAAAAATAAATATCAAACTTTGTTTTGGTCAACCAACTCCTACTCAGATGACCCAAAAATAAGAACTATCCAAACATCTGCTCCTGATCTTGAGTAAGTAATTGACAGAGCTGCTTTGGATTCAAGACAATACTATAAAAGTTACTATCATTATTTACTATTTAAAATCTAAAATAGATAGGGGAGATACTTGAACTAAGTCACACCATAACAGAAATAGGATCTATATCTCCTGTACCTGAGCCCATAAGATTGTACTACATAGCAAAACACTATAATTCTAGTGTTTAAGAAAAGTTTAATTACAAGCTGAGATCAGTTTCTTATGCTATTCAAGGAGTTTAGGTTTGGCATTTTTAAAAGCTAAATATCTCTCCCATCCTTAAGGCTCTCCACTCCACTTATTTATCAGAGACACACAGCAAAACAGTCCAGCTTCTATGATTATCCACATAAGAACAAGAGCATAAGAAGAGAGTCCATTTCTGGAGACAATATAGACGGGTGGATGCAAATCCATTATAGGCATCAACAATAAATACATTCTTTGTTTTTAAATTGGAGACAAACCCACAAGTAATAAATGCACAAATGATCTTTGTAAAGTGGTATCCTAAAAAGAAAAAATATTGTGACGGTCAGAAGCAAAATTAATTTCCTTTTCAATGGGGCAAGATTTATATAGGAAGAATGGTGAAATTCCAAAACGTCTGAAATCTCATGATTTGAATTCAAGAGCTCCCAAGCAAATGGAATAAGAATGTGATGTTAAGCAATCTTATTTATCATTAAAATCCCACTTAAGCAATTTCAGACCAGCCAGCTGCACAGAAAACTTCGCCAGCTGGTACCTCTGGAAACAAAGGTCTTATGTATCTTTACTCCAGATTACTCTCAGAAAAAATCCTACCCTTTCAAAAGACAAGCTTTTCTACTTCTGTCTTCATTTTATACAGGGGGCTTTACAGTCTTCCCTAATATTTTTAAAAAACTCTCAATTCATACAGAAGAGTAGTTTGATAGCTACTCTTTACAAGCATTTCTAGAAAACCATAAAACATACTAAGTAGCCACATAGTCTACAAGCTGATATAACTGGTCTTGAAAACGCATCCACTTATGAAAATTATCATAACTACTCAGTATGACTTTGCTGTCCTCAAAATCTATATACAGGCAAGAGTAAATGTGAGTAAATTTATTTGTGCTGCAATAGAAGATTTTACTCAGTTTATTTCTTTCCTCCCTTATGTTGTTTTCTTCATAATGAATTGTCTGTGAATATCAGACTGAGTAAATCACAAAAGGTCAAAAGTCTTCTTGTAATCCTATTTTATCATATCATATGCCATGATTATATTACAACATAGTAGAGAAGATTTTTTTTGTTTAATACTCAATATGTTTTATCTCTTGCTGACAGACTGAAATATGTTTATCCTATTCAGGAAGGCTTCTAATTGTGTAGAAAAATCTCTTTTACAATGACTATTAAACCTCTTTTACGCTCATCTGTTTTAAACACACAAATGCAGATACCTAGAAGTTGGAAGTTCCTTCTATGTTACTTCTTCCAGGAAACAGTTTTATTAGTCTAAGTAATTATATTTCAGTCAGCATGAAGTGGTATAGCAGCTGACCAACAGTTATTTTGCAAATTGCCATTCCAACATAAAATTGGTATTTTGTTTCTACAACACACACACACACTGATAAACAGTACACTAGTTTGGTTGGGTTTTGATTTAAACTTTCTTCTAGAGCTGCAATGATGTATCTTAGTAAACATAGACTTTAGACTAAAAAATGACAGTGAGCAACAGCTTTAAAAAAATCCACTCTTGAAACAACTGGTTTTATTATGTATTTTCACTTCCCCATCTTTCAATTCCTTTCAAGGCCACTGCCACGTAGGCAACACATGGGTGGGCTAAAAACAGCCCTTCAAACAAGCTTGGCAGCACATTCACCTTCTTCAGCAACCATATACTCCTCAAAACACAATCTAAACAGACCCAACCCAGACTCTTGTAACAAACCTAGCCTCTCTGTTGAGAGACAACTATTGAGGAGTACTCCTCACAGCATTACTCTAACAATCGGGCATATGCCCTAAGGATTATTCACAACAGAATCACAGAATTATAGGTGTTAGAAGGAACCTCCAGAGATCAAGTCCACCCCCCCGCCAAAGCAGGTTCCCTAGAGCAGGTCACAGTGGTAGGCGTCCAGACAGGTCTTGAACATCTGTACAGAAGGAGACTCCACAACCCCCCAGGCAGCCTGTTCCAGTGCTCTGTCACCCTCACCATGAAAAAGTTCTTTCATACCTCGGTGCAGAACCTCCTGTGGTCTAACTTGTAATCATTGCTCCTTGTCCTGTCCCCACAGGCCACTGAAGAGCAGTTGGGCATCTCCCTTTGTCTCCCACACTTCAAATATTTATACACATTGATGAGATCCCCTCTCAGGCTTCTTTTCTCCTGGCTGAACAGCCCCAACTCACTCCATCTTTCCTTGTAGGGGAGATGCTCCAGGCCCCTAACCATCCTTGTGGCCTCCACTGCACTCTCTCCAGGAGATACCTGTCTTTTTTGTACCAGGGAGCCCAGAACTAGACACAGAACTCCAGGTGAGGCCTGAACAGGGCAGAGTAGAAGGAGAGGATCACCTCCTTTGACCTGCTGACTACACTCCTTTTAATACACCCCAGGATCCCACTGGCCTTCTTGAAAGAATCATGCAGGGGAAGCAAGCTATTGTTTATATCCCAAGGACTGTGGAGTGCTAATATAGGCTGCTCCATAAGAAACTATATGAGCCAAAAGCCAAAGCAAATCCACCACCTCCTCAAGATGGTGGGGAAGGCAATACCTTTAGAAACA
This sequence comes from Heliornis fulica, assembly GCA_013399135.1. Taxonomy (NCBI): domain Eukaryota; kingdom Metazoa; phylum Chordata; class Aves; order Gruiformes; family Heliornithidae; genus Heliornis; species Heliornis fulica. The sequence continues at coordinate 195,616 of VXBZ01007842.1, read as the reverse complement.
CAATACCTGATCAGGATTGCTGTGAACATCAGGTCCAAACATCCATCCAAACTGTCAAGGCAAAGATGAAGTCCAAAATCAACTCAGGAAAACCAAGCTACAACTCACTCACCAAAGAGCAAAACTGAAGACAACTGTAGCATTACCCAAAGATGAAGAGCTGCCCCAGACAGCGTTTAAATGGAAGCTCTGGATAAAGGGGCAGAGATGTGAGGAGGAGCCTCAGGTGGGGCTAGTCAGGACCATTATCACATAATACTGCCCTGAGGGTGCTACCATTGAGCAGGTTTTTAATCAATGAGTAAACATCACTTCATAGGAGACAAGCTAACAGTTTATATCTAAAGTTTAAGGTGGAAATTTCTTGGAGCTCACATATGATATGACTGCTACCTGGACTTCAGCTGATCTGAAATAATTTTTAATAAAAGTGAAGCTCTGGCAAGAAGCTGCCACTTTGGCATTTCATCTCTTCTCTAGAGGTAAACCTCCTGTGACCCAGAGTCAGCCAGTGATTCAGTTTCACAATACACACAGAAAAAACCAAAATAATTTCTTCAGAACATGTTGACTCTTCTCAGATTTTTAGTTAATAGAATTTGACCAAGAATTATTAATTCAAATATATCTTATTATATGAGTGAAGTTGCTACTGGAAAAATCCCAAGAGCTGCAAAGACATGCATGACTCAAGGACAGTCACTTAGGTGTGCAGGCTATGTGAAGTTAATATGTAACTCCTGAGCATGCCAGAAGTGAAGAGAAATTACTTGGCTCAGGCCTTGTGGGAAATTCTGGGCACTTTTTAAGTTCTAGAAGGTCATCCCAAATTGAAGGTCCCCTAAGATTTGTCTGATTTACTTGGGCTGCAGTCACTGCCCTGCAGACCTGAAGAAACAGTAAACAGATCCACTCAAACTTCCCACTCCTACTGACAGTGTCCCATCTCTGGACAGGAGCTAGTTTCTGGAAGGATTGATTTTATTTCCAATAGAATTAGTGAAATGAAAAAAAATAAAAATTCTGCTAACTACCACTGAAAGTTACAGGTTTCCTAAGCTAATTTTTAATTTTAGAATTAAATTGTTTACACCTTTGGTGATATCGGGATTTTTTTTTTCTTTATTCAAAAGGAACCTTGCCGAGGACATTTGTATGAGTTGTACGTTTTTCCCCCATCCTGTCAAACCCTCCTAGCCAAATGCTAAACTGTGTTCCTATTCAGTTGGTACTGGAAAACTGAATGAAATCAGCAGTGCCGCAAGTATCTCTGTAATGAATTATTAAAAGGGAAGGATAGCGCTGTCATCCTAATTCACAGTATTTTAAGATCCATCTTAAAGATCTGCAGGATGGATCCTGCAGGTCAAAATCACTGACAGTCATACAGGGGAACTCTGGGGATTTCCTGTGGCATTCCTACCAGAATTATTAGATTTAGGAAGATTTATTTATGGAATGCCAGCCAAGGCTCACAGTGCTCCCACGCATTTCCCAGGGTGTCTTTCAAAGTGTCAGTGTTTCAGTTGCCAGAGGTTTCAAGCTGCTGCACACAGTGTTACGTTAGGTCAGCAGTTGCCTCTATTTTTTAAAAAAAAACTTCCCTTACATAATTAAATACAGGCATTCTAAACGGGACACAAGTTTCTAGTGCTTATTCTTGCGTGATGTTGTCCAGGTGCTGCGTAGTCCAGGGGCTCCCAGGGGTTGGTGGTGAGGACCCGGCAACCAGAGTATGCTGGGAGCAGTGGGGGCAATCCCAGCCCCAGGCACTAAGCACCACTCTGGGGAAGGCAGAGGACAGGCCAGGACATGCAGCTGTGGCCAGTTGTGCCCAAATGGCTGCTGAAAGCAGCTCCTTAGGACATGAATGGGCCCTGGTCACAGTGAGCCCCCAGGCCTCCATGGAAGATCAGGCCTAGATCACTGAGGAGCACACACCCAGGGCTTTACCAGGAAGCCAACATGAGCATAATAAGTCTCCAGCAAAAATTAACTAATTACATAATGTACATAAAGGTCAGAGTCATGAAAAAAAACCAAAAAAACATCCCAACCCGCCAGTGAAGGCTAAACAGTTCCCAATGCAGATACTTCTGGGCTTGTTCAGCCTGGAGAAGGCTCCAGGGAGATCTTATAGTGGCCTTCCAGTGCCTAAAGGGGCCTACAGGAGAGCTAGACAGGGACTTTTTGTCAGGGAGTGTAGTTACAAGGCGTAATAGCTTTAAACTAAAAGAGGGTAAATTTAGATTAGACATTAGGAAAACATTCTTCCCTGTGAGGGTGGTGAGGCACCGGCAAGGGTTTCCCAGAGAACCTGTGTCGGACACCACCCCTCCCCACCCCCAGCAGTGATCAAGGCCAAGCTGGATGGGAGTTTGGGCAAGCTGATCTAGTGGACGGTGTGCCTGGCTACGGCAGGGGGTTGAGACTGGATAATCTTTAACATCCACCCCAAACCATTCTGTAATTCTATGATATCCACTGCAAAGTGAGCAGAACTTATAAAGAAGATTAAAATTTTCAATCAGGCACAGCTATCTGCATCTGTACAAATAACATACTTAAGATAAAGTATTTATATGTCATGTGTTTGACTATGCCAGGTAATAATTTCTTTAAGTAAGCACCTCACTTGAATTCCCTCTTTCAGCACTTCCATTAATTGCAGAGATGTCAACCCACAGAAATCTCTTCTAGCACATGTTAAGTAAAAAGTTTTTGAAATCTGAAAAGTTCAAAGAAGCAGGTCCAGGGCAGGATAATTTAGTCATGAGTAGCTTTTCCCAAAAGGCGTTGTACCTTAGGTGGTACAAAATACAGATAAGACTGTTTAACTAGTTAATTTCTTTTTATGTAATGTAAAGTCTGTTAAAAAAACCAACCCTGATACATTTTAGCTGCTTCAGTTCACACCTTCAAAGAAATTGTAGAAAAATTGCATCCAGCTGTTTTCTGACCTATTCTTCAGTAACACATCTTGCCAGGAGTTAAAGGAACTGTCAAAATACGCTAAAGGGAAGAATGGAACACCTAAGTTCTGCTAAAGGCATAGTGCTTTGCTGAATGTTGTACTCTGTACTCTGTACTCTGAGAGTGTGAGGATCTTGAGAGTGGCCTGAAAAAAATAACTTTATGCCACATGACATTCAGTATTGAAAAATTGGAAGCACTGCACACTCAAGAGAAAAATATGAACATAGTTTCTGGATGTTAAATGACCTCAATTTTTTTCAGGCTATAGTATTTAAATTAAAACCTCTGCTTAGAAAAATATTTTGGCTGAGGAAACACACCAGGAATACCAATAGTCATCTATAGAAAAACATACTACAGAAGTTTACTTTTAGCTCAGATTCTGTAGAGTGTCCTGCATTCTATGTCAAATAAATAAATAAAAGAAGCTATGAAAAAGGATCAGCAACTGACAATAATAACGTTTACCAGGCTCGGAAAATTCCTGTTTGGAAGAATGGTTTAAAGGATTGGGATTACTTTCCTTAGAAAGGTGTGGAGTAAAAGGTTCATGACAAAAGCATATAAAACGATAATTGGTGAAGAGATGATAAGAAAGTAACTCTAGTTCTCTTTTTAACAAAGCAACAAGGAATCAGTGAAACTGAAAAATAGCAAGTCAGGATGAAAGGAAATACTCTTTTACACAGAGTGTGATTTTAGGCTATGGAATTTACTGTAACAGGATGCCTTTGAGGCCAAGAGTTTAGCAAAATATCATTAAGACCTTGTTAATCTAATTGGTAAGAAGAGTGTATAGAGACTAACAGTGAATGATAAAATAAGTTTTGGAAAAGTTAAACTCATTTTTTCCATAGAAGACTAATATGCAATATGTCCTATTCTGTATTCCTGTGTTACTATCAAAGATTTGGGTTATTATTATTTTGCAACAACCCATCAATAAGTTTCAAAGCCATTGAAGTGTTATATTTTTGGCTAATTGCATGTTGATATGTGTTTTTCAAAAGAGAATAGGGATGAAGGCATGGTAGAAATGGAAATGTACCGACTAAACATCAGTTCCATGACATTTTCAAGTACTCTAGGAGGATATTTTTGCAATGCAAAACCTGGTAATCTAGAAATCAAATAGGTTTGTATGAATAGAGAATTTCTAAGGTATTTGCTAGGTGCAGTATTCTTGTGGAGCTTTATAGGCTCTTGTATCTTGTCATTTGATTAATATATAAAGCTTCCTTCTTTATTTCTTCAAAATAATGGACTTTGCCACTTCTTGTAGTCATTAACCTAAAATACCACTGAAACTTGTAGCACATTATTTCTATTTCTGTCTAACACTGAAGCACACAGATTTCATTCTGAAAAGTTCTGTCAGAATTTCTTACATGTGTTAAAAATTTCCAGCTTGATCCTAAAGGCTTTCTTTATCAATTATTATTGAATATTTCTGCAACATAACATTTCTAAAATGTTCTCAAATTCCAACACTGTGTTGTGATAAAATATATTAATATGTTGAGTCAGTTCTAACATATTCACTATCCAGGCACTATGCTTTTTTTTTTTCCTTATATTTATGAATTAATTCATGAGAGATTTTGGCTGTCATCAAAGTCCACAGATGCACTGACTTCTCAATATGGTTGAAAATTTTCAGGTTCCTAGTGCAGTAGCACATTTTGGGAACTGGAAAGGAAAAGGAAAAAAAAAAAAAGAAAAACCTAGTTATCTTTGTAAATATGCACAACTGACTGTGCCTGCCCAGAGACTGAGTATACACACTATACATTGGCCTTAGTGACTGAAAATGCCTAGGATGAATGCTATATGTCATTTTCACCAAAGAAAACTATAATGGGCTTCATTCTGCTCCAGTAAAATCAATGAATTTGCTTCTGCTGTCAGACATATGATGAGAGGCTCTGAGCACACAGGGAAAAAACACTCAGCATATGACTGGATACTTTTGTTCCCTTTTAAAATATATATCTTACAATATATAATACTATTAAAATCTAGTTTCTGTAGTTTTCATCAGCTCTCACGCACCTGAGTAGATGCTGCAAGACCTCAGCACTGTGGAGGATCATGTAGAGAAACGTTTAAGAACTGCAGATGACCTGCTTTTTTGACAACCAACAAAGTAAAATGCCTGTAAGGAGAATATGATCAAAACAAGGCAATCATATATTTTTAAACAAAATAAAAGAGTCTAGTGTGATTTCTAATGTGACTGATGTTTTCATGGTTGATTTATAAGGTTGTGTGCCTTATTAATCATTAAAGTCTTCCTCAACATGGATGCATAAAATATGATTCATTGGGAAACCAAAATCTGATCAAATATTAAATTGAATTTAAATTCATACCACCAAGATGCTGAATTAGTTTTAGATTTAATCCATGTTTTCAATAAATTGACTAAAACCTAAAATTTATTGGAACACTGGTTCATCTGATTAAAACAGTGAATCAATTTATTGAGAAGAGAGGGGGTGGTCAAAATACTGTTGTAGCATTTTTTCTGTATCATGTATTTAGTTATTTCTCTTGAAAACAGAATCATAAGAAATATGAAAATACAGCCACAGATAGAATATTTATAATGCTTAAACATGTTTTCCTGACATATGTGTACTGGTATCATTTAGTAACAGTATTTTTGGAACAGCTTTATTGTGGAGTTGCTCACTGCATTTCAGATGCATTTCAGTTGCAGCTGAAATAGTCTTTCTGATCACAGTTGAACCCAAGGTTGAAATACAGCTTTATTAATTGCAGTAATTAATATTGTATAATACTTGTACTTTTTTTTTCATCACTGCGTAGTTGTGTCCATGCTCAAGCTTTAAAAATAGTCTGATTGGATCAGGTCAGGAAACCTTGGAAAGATCACTAGGTTTCATGTGCAGACCACCTCAATTTACTAGCCTTTAAGTCTTTCCTTCTAGAAACCTCTGAGAGATGTTCTGTGCAAACAAGCTCACGTATAAAGGGATTTAGTCCACTTGAGATGGATGGAGTAATTTTCTATGAAATTAGGATTCTAGTACAAGCTACTAATGATTAAACAACTGATGATAAATTTGAAGGTGGAGGACTCTCTCTTTAGAATTAAGCTGGAAAATATTAGTTAGCCAGGTGCATTATGAACAGTTATAATCTAATTGTAATGAGGGGGCATTCTGTTTGGAGTGGGTGTTAACAGAAACACAGTAGGATTTCTAATTCTTTGGGAAAGAAGTCCATTAACTCCTTTTATAAATCAGCTCCCATTAAGCTTTATTCATGATACCATAAATTATATGTAAGTACATTCCACTAACAGCACAAAAACATACCAAAACTGCAATTTAATGAGATATCTTAAACATTTAAATAATCTTACTGAACTCTCAGAGTCTACATGCATTCTCAAATTGAAGTTTATGAGCAAAAATGCACAATCTCTTCCCATACAAGCCTTCCATATTTGGCTCACTCACCAGCTGTGTCAGAAAATTTTCTTCCACACACTCCAGGAAACTCCAGGACTGTTTGCTTCTTGTTGTATTTTATTTCCAGTAGATGCCTGGTAAGTTGAAGTCTCCCACAAGTACAAGGGCTAGTGATTGTGAGACTTCCCCCAGCTGCTTATGTAGTATTTCACTTGCCTCTTCAACCTGCTTGAGTGGTCTATAACAGATACCCACCATATCTGTCTTCTTGACCTTCCCCTGATTCTTATCCATAAACACTCAACCCTACTGTCACCACCATTAAGCTCTAGAAAAACTAAACACTGCCTAACATACAGGGTTAGGGAGTGTTTTGATTTTCTACTGTATGTAAAAAAAACAGTGTTTATAAATACTTGCAATCCAATGCTTATAATAAAAATATTTACTCATCTGTGATTAGTTTTGCTAAGTACAGAAATGGTACCTTTGAAATGATTTCTTTGTCTTGATATTTTTTCTATTCCCATCGATTAGAAGCAAAGATTTACTGCTCCTAAGTAACTAAATTCAGCTACTTGGATGCTATTAGTTTGCTTTTATAAACAGAAGAAAACACATGCACCCGATTTACAAATGAGTGGTTTAAATGGAATCTTGTTTACAAAGAATATGTACCAGAAATCTAGAGACTCCCCATGTTCTTCACTGGAAGAGGGAGGGTCAGAGTTACTGTTCATGGGAAACAGAAAGTTTTTACAACTGTAAACTAGGATGTTATTATGCTTCTGCAGGTTTTCCACCCAGGACCAGAGTTAGAGGAGTAAGTCGGGGAAAGGAGGGATGAGGTATGATTTAGCAAGCTTGAATGAGCTATGAACCCTGCTGGCGAATGTAACTACAACTTCAGACATGTTGGGTTTTGCTCCTTGGCTTTTTCCTTCATCTGACAGAAATGCCTGAACCAAGCAGTTTTGTCATTGTGAAAAGAGAAAACAGTTCCTTAAGTTCCTTCTTCTGTTGACAGTGTTGCCTTGAGCTTGTGAAACTGCAGTTTTAGATGAATGTCCTTTGTCTCTGTGGTGTATGAATATTCAATAAGAATGCTTCTTACAGGTTCCTTCTGACCTCTCTTTCTTCTAAATAAATGCAGAGACAGGGGGGATGGTGATTAATTTGGAACTATTTGATTGTTGTTGTAGATACTAACTTCCTATATCATGTATCTTCTGTACAGTTTATAGGAAAAGGCAACATTCTCCAAGGGAGATGATCAAGAGGCTGGATGTGTTCTGAAGAACACAGCACATCAAGACCTTTCATGCTGCTTTCTTTTACTGAATGTCTTTACTGATCTGTCCTGACAGCTCTGGACTCCATGGGACAGTCTCATGCAATTCCCACCCCCTGTTAGCTGGGTATGAAACAGGGAATGCTATTAAATTATAATGTTATCAAATCATGATGCAGTCTATTACAATGGATACCTGGGGTAATATCTTGGTCTTGTTCAATTTAAGCTCTGTGTTTTGCTGTTATATGGCCATTCAACAAAATTTATTTTCTCCTACATAAAATTCAGCAAATCAGATTCAGTTTAACCACCTTTTTCATGTGGAAATATGAATAGGAATTGATTTGTATGTTGGTTATTCTGGTCTTGTACTGAAGTATTACCTGCACATAGTCTTTTTACTTTTCTGAAAAACTCCTCATTCTTCAGCTTGCATGCCATTTCAGTAATCTATAGCAGCAGTGATATCTCTAATAAAAATAGTTATTAAAGCTCCAGCATTGTTTTCTCATACAGGCCATAAATGAGGTAATGTCACTGAAATATGTCAAGACAGTTCATTCCTGTGGCTGAGCAAACAACTGCATGGCAACTCACAATGATTTTTAACAACGAAGTTGTCAGGCAAGAATTTTTAGTGTATAATTAATTACTTTGTAATGCCCAGGCTTTTTTTTCCTTTTTCCTTGCACAAGTGAAGATCATCCTTGACATATGAATATTTTTTGTCTCCAGATGTTTTAATCATAACTGGAGATAGATGAGGTTTCAGGGGTAGAATGCAGAAACCATAAGCCTTTTTCTGATAAAATTCTATCCCAGTATCTGCAAACATGGGACTGTCTTTCCTATACATCACCCTTTGAACATTTCAGGATGTCAAAGATTTCTTTTCCTCACACATCTTCACTGATTCCACCATCCTTTATCCTACCTTCATCCTTCAAACTTGTGACAAGCCTTCTGTAGAGTACTGTCCAGCTAAGCTGTGTTACCACAGTTTGTTGTACCTGCAGCACATCACATAGGGGGACCCCTGTGCTCCCTTTCCTCTGACGTTCACAGCAGTTCCACAACAAAGAAGCAGCACTTTCTTCCACATTGACCTGTCTGTTTGCTGGGAATATAATAACTGAAGCTGTAATCAGACACATGGTTAGCATGTACTGCAGGTACTACTAAGGGTCTGCCCAACTCTGCTGAGTGCCTCCAGGAAGACCCTCACTTCTGCGGAAAATGCTCTGCAACTATTTCCTCTCCGCTATCATTCCACATTGCAATAGAGGTTGGAGAGGAATAGGTATCTGGATTTTTCACAGTTGCAACTTAACTTTTTGTTTCTGTGTTTAGTGGAAGAAATGCAAAATAATTTTAATGAATAATTGTAGTCCAAACCCCGTTTTTCTTTTTTTTTTTTCCTTTTCAAAATATTTGACAAACATTTAATTTTATGCTATTTAAAATGTTTCATAAAGACTCAAGATAATTTTCCATTTTGTATTTTCAGTACAAGTACATGGCATGCGCAGAGGGCATCTGGCACATCAGTTCCCTTCACTGTCTCTACCAGAGGCCATAGAGAGCTGACTAGTATCACCTGGCTAGTGACAGATAGTGAGGAGAGCTATGTGCATGGACCGTACTCCATACATGGATACAGTATAGAAACAAGGCAAAGATTATATAATACATTTTCCCCAGGCTCTAGCAGCCACTTTCATGCAAGACTCCTCCCAACCAAAATACGGTTTCAACATCTTAAGGATTTTTTTTCCATGAGCTCATTCACTCTTCACTTAAATCTAAACAAATATGTAGCTGAAAGTGTTAACAGTCTGCAGTCACCAAAGCAAATCGATATTGTACCTCCCCATGATCTTTTCACTTCTAGGTTAAATACGTATTTTCTACTACTTATGTGCTATGAGCAGTTGTTTAATGTAAATGTTAGTATTCCAAATTGAATGAGCAAGCAGGTGCCAGAAACAGGTAATAGCTTAGGCTATGCTGCCCACCTCAGAAGCATCTGTAATTCAAGTCTCTTTTCTGAATCTGACAAGTACAGTAGGCATTTCCTGAAGTACCACTGTGGATGTGCTAGTTATTGTTATACAATACAAAGGCAAAGAAATAGATTTTTTTGTCCCCACTTTGAGGTAATTTACTTCAGAACCTTTAAAATCTGAAAATTTTTGAAATTTCAAAAACTTGTTCACAGTCTTTTTTAGTTGAGAAAAATTGGATAGGAATATGGACAAAACCTGTGTTTTCTGAAATATTGTACCAAAAAAGCCCCAAATGTATTAGCTCTACTATTTATCATAGCAGTGGACTGTGTCTAGCCATCCCTGCTTAATGACTTATTTGTCCCTTTCTTTTTCCCATTTGTCTGTCCTTGTTTTATCAGTCAGTGTGCATGAATAACTTTCTGACAGTTAAAGTCTTCCATTTCCAACAATCTTCTCTACTTTTTCAACTTTTGTGCATTCCACTTTCAGGTACTATTTGTTTAGATTATGTTATCAGTCATTCTTTACTGATTTTTTCAAGGCTGTATTGTCTTTTATCTAACAGAACTAAGTTATTTTAAGTTATTTTTTTGTTAAATCCTCATCTTTATAAATCTCAGTGCAATCAGCAGGGGCAATCTGCAACAACATCTGCCACAGAAAGGGCAAACTGTTCTCTCTAGTGCAGGGCAAAATGGCCTTTGTACTGCATTTTAGCAAAGTCTTTACTCCTAATGCACTAGCTTACTGAGGCGTGCAAAAGCCATTTCCACATTAATCTACACCCGAAAAGGCTTCTCTGATAAGACTTGGCCTCAGTCAGTAAATCCTTCTCAGCTCATCTTAGTACTACTGCAAGGCTAATTGCACAAGCAACAATCACATATCTAACCAGGGGATTGACTTAAATTTTAAGCTCCTGCTGTAGCTATACTGTTGCACAATTCAGCGCTGATTTTCTGTGTCTAGAATATTACATATAAGCTCCTGTGCTCAGTTTTTGCTGACTTTATTTCTAATAAAAATGAAGCATTTCCCCCCCTTTCACGTACATACCCATGCACCTCTAATTATTAATGTTAAAACCTTGTCCATCTGTCTGTGTTAGCAAAGCTAAATTCTTTCTAGCAATTCCCTTCTAAATCACTTCACCACAATCACTGTGTGTGAGAAGAGCAGCAGATTAAAATGACTTATCAAATTGGTGTTAGACGTAAATGCTAAAGTTTTGACTAAAGTTAATCCACCTTTTTAGATACAGTTCACTGAAATGAGGATTTGTAATGTTTCTGTGGATGACTTCCTTCTGATACAGAATGCAGCAAGTTCTGTATAACAGGAAGAGACTGAAAAAATGAGATGCATTTGATTCTGAAGCTAGAAGTTTGTAGGAAGAAAGGACTTTGTATGTAATAAACTGAGTGCTGGATTAAAAATCATAATATGCAAAACATTTTGACCACTGGTCTGGGGGCAGTGCAGATTTTCTCCCCCACAGAGCATTGCAGTCTTCTAGCATTGGAAAATGCAACCATTTAACGTGATGGCTCTCCCAAATTATTGTGATCTGTATTATCAACAGAGAAAAAAAAAAAAAACTTTCTCTTTTTTGTTTTGGTTTGGTTTAGTTTGTTTGTTTTGAAACTCTTTTTAATTTGTCTCCTGGATGTCCTTAGGTCATGCCGTTAACCTTTTCTCACCAACCTTGAAAACTTTATTTTCTGATAATCATTCAACTCCTGTGGAGAGCATTAAGGAAAAATACAAAATATATCAAGATCCAGATAAAATTTCAAAGGCTGGCAATAATGATTACTCTTCAGTCTGCTAACTCTGCCAGTTGGTGTGTGGGTGGGAGCCAGAGGCCCCCACCTTCCCATGGTAGAGGGTGTGCCTGCAGGGGCTAAAACCACAGGTACGACAAATCACATATTCTTGCATCTCTTGAGTCTGTGTGCAAATAGAAAGCTATCATATCCTCTGAGACTACAATATTCCAACCAAAGAATAAACAAAATACAAATTGTTCCTGTTACGCATTCAGATGACAAACCACTTAGCCTTTGTCATCGCATTTTCCACCAGTCTGAAGGCCTATCTGACTTTCTTATTGGGCCTGAACTCTCCTTTTAAATCTTAGAATCTTAAAACCAGAGAATGGTTCAGGATGTAAGGGACCTAAAAGATCATAAAGATCAAACCCTCTACCATGGACGGGGACACCTCTCACTAGACCAGGCTGCTCAAGGCCCCATCCAACCTGGCCTTGAACACCATCAGGAAGGGGGCATTCACCACTTCCCTGGGTAACCCGTTCTGGTGATTCACCACCCTCAGAGTGAAGAATTTCTTCCGAATATCTAATCTAAATCTACCTCTTCTAATTTTAAACCATCTTGTCTAAGAATAATAACAATCCATTTTATGCATCTTTTATTTCCTATGTACTTGCACAGTATGTAACACAAAAGGTTTAGACAAGAATACAAGTGAATATGAATGCACAAGGCTGGATCTAAATAACAGTAGGTTTGTAGGATATAAAATATTCCCTTTCACTACAATATTACACATAATGGAGTTAGCAAGTGGTTAATGCTAGTGAACTACAAGCCAGCAAAATGTGATTTATACCTAACATTATAACATTGTCTAATGAATAATATGGAACCAGGAATGAAAGAACAGAGGAAGTAAGCAAGTACTGCAGCCATTTCAGAATAAAAATTGTTAGTCTCCCTTTTGCCTACAGTTCTGTAGTGGGTGTCTATAACTGAAATACCGCTTTAAGATAAACAGATGTGCAGAACTCAGAATTTATAGTGAATTCATGTGATTAACATAAATATAGAATAAATATTAATAGAAACAAATATCAGGGTGTAATATTTCATGCTATGTAGCCTCAGGAGGTGTACTATTTAACTGGTTTAGTGTCTCAAATTTAAATAATATTTTCTCATCCACGCTCACAGGAGTTGTGAGGATTAATTAATGTTTGCTTTGACCTAAAGATTGCTATAAAATGCCAAGTTTTATGAATAGTTCTGGATTGTGGATTTTCCATAGGGCCTTGCCTTCATTGTTTTTCATTCCCAAATGTACAGCATATTTTGCAGGTTTTGCTTTATTATTTAAAACCGTTTTTTCACAACCTGCAAGTAGCTACAACTACTGCATATGCTCATATGGATATATCTCTTCTAAAAAACTAGTTTTTCTCCACAAGAAAAGAGATTTGTCTAACTTCAAGTTAAAGCATACATGCCATGCATACATACCTATTCTGTGTTGGCCATGTTTCACAATGTAACATGAATTTGTGCAGAAGGTTTTGTGTCTCCACATTACCAAGTCTTGAACTTAAGTACTACCCATCACAGACATTTGATGCATTGAGAAAAAATAATTCACAAGCATACATCATTCCCATGAATTTTGCATACATCACACTCACTGAACATGTCATTGAGAAACACTTTGCACATCTAGATCTCATATAGTAAGATCGGGTATTCCTGTATCCACCAATTGCAGCTGTTTTTGCTTTCACATGACATGCAGTATCTCACAGAATGACAGACTGGTTGTGATTGGAAGGGACCTCTGAAGGTCACCTTGTCCAATCCCCCAGCTCAAGCAGGGCCACCTAAAACAAAGTGCCTGGGATCACATTTATATGTCTTTTGAATATCTCCCAACACTGGAGACTCCGCAACCGTTCTGGGCAAGCTGTGCCAGTGCTTGGTCACTGTTCACATGGAACCTCCTGTGCTTTAGTTTATATCTATTGCCCTGGGTCCTGTCTCTGTGCAACATTGAAAAGAGCATGCCTCTGTCCCCTCCTTTCAAGTATTAGCATACATTAAGATCCTCCCTGAGTATTCTCTTCTCTTCTCTAGAGTAAATAATCTGAGATCTCTCAGCCTTTGTTCAGAGGAGAAATGCTCTAGTCCCTTCATCATCTTTGTGACCTTTGGTTGGACTCTCTCCACTACATCCACATCTCTATCACTATGATGAGCTCAGAGCTGGATGTGGTATTCCAGGTGTGACCTCACCAGTGCTGTGTAGGGGGGAAGGATCACCTTCTCCATATCTCATATTTTCTGGGGAAGACTTTTAAAAATAATATCAAGTAGTAAGAATATAGAAAACATGCACTTCAAGTGTGCAGTTGTAAATTCAAAGGTGTGAGTTGTTTCCTTATCTTTTGAGTGTATCTGATAAGATGGAAAAAGCAGCTCCCAAGCTCAACTAAGTTGAAATAGCCCTTGTGACCGAAGACAGAACTTTGAGACAAACTAAGAAGAAAGCAGCAGTCTCCCAGCAAACACAAGCTGAGATGAAATTTTCTATTCTGTTGTTGAGAAATGCACCTTGCAAATGGGATTGAGTATTTGTTCAGATTAAATGCATTCCAATAGGGTAGAAAAGAAAGGCTTACCACACAGCACACACTGTTCTAATCCATTAAAAAGCTAGAAGCCTGACTAAAATAACTAAAGATTCATATCAAGTAACTAACTAGATAAACATTGTAGACTGCTGCAGAACAGTGTAACCATATTAATATATATATACTCTATAAAAACTGCATGATGGAACTCCTATCTCCCATTACTTTGTATATAATGTTTCCTTATAGAGCAAAGATAGTGGTAGCAAAGAAGACCTGCTCCTTTCAGATGGCACTCCTTGGAGGAGAGAAGTTTTCTGTGATTTTAAAACCAGTAGTACAAATATTCTCACCTACTACCATTTTCCCCAGGGCCTCACTCCTTTCCCAGCCTTTTCTTTCTTTGTTCTTTTAATCAGCTCTCTCAGCCTTGATGCTCAGCAATGAGACCCTAAAGAGGTCTTGAAAACACCAGGTAGAGATATCTGGAAGAAGACAAAGGCACATGCACTGGGGCAATATAGACCAGGGGTACCTGGGGAAGATAAGAGGTCTTCCTATGTTTGCAAAGCCTCTTAATAAATGCTATATACCAAAATTACATTGTTTGATGCCACTCCCTATGTATTGGTAACTTTAACCTTGCTCTTCAGAACAATTTTGTTTTTAAAATGAAACATCTTCAGACTAGCAGGTATCCACATGGAAATGCAGAATGCTTTCAAGGTGTTTGGAAAGCCCTTTGAGGAAAAAAATGCTAAAATTTAAACATTTTTATTTTGCATTTTATTTCATTCAATTAAATTCCATTCTTAGGGGTTAAACATAAAATTTTCTTTCTCCTTTTTGATGTTTATCCCATGTGTCTGATTGTGATGTTTCGTATGTTCTCGTTTCTAGTTATAACACTTTTTATTACCATGATGATTAACCCCCTGGTGTCTTCTCATTGACCTCAGCAATTCTGTGGTTACATAGTATTTTCTTTTCAATCAAAGTAATTTCATTTATGAACCTCAAAGTAGCTTTAAGACCTTGGCCTCAGACACTCAGGCTTAAAGTCTATTAAAATGTAAACAAACTAATTTTTGCCCATATTTCTTCAGTGACCAGAAGTCTGCTCTATCAATCAATGGTTGGAGGATGTTTGTTTTGAAGATGTGTTTCATTAACAGAATAGGGAGAAATACATTTAATTTTGACAAATCTACATAAGCCTATGAATTTTATTTGGTTAATTATTTTCACATTTCTTAAATTGACATTTAAAACACCCTGTAAAAAAAGGACTGTATTCTGATACCCACTTATTTCAATATAGCTGCTACATATTCAGAAAGAAGCTGAATAGGAATCCCAACTGCAAATAAGAAGTACCTCTCTGGAGTATCTCACAACTCCAAAAGTATATCAGCACCTATTCTGATTTACTTGTGCCCATCAATATATATGCTCATGATGCCTTTGGAGGTTAGATCTCTCGAGGTTCCTTCTAACCCCTACAATTCTGTGAATCTGTGAATCATTCTAGTAAATCTAATTCCAGAACAAGAGCCCCCAGATACCATCACTGATGGTATGAATGCTTCCAGTCCATTTCAATGATAAATCAAACCATTAGCATAAAGCAGCTACAGTGGATTATGAACCTTCACACATTTACCAAATGAATCAACTCAGGAACAATATTAGAAATCATGCCCTATACCATTTAGTTACGTTTGCAAGGTCGTGCTTGTCAAAGTGCTGAGTTTCTTTATATTATCATAGAATATAAAATAGACTAAGATGGAAAGGACCCATAAGGATCAAGCCCAAATCCTATGTGCATAGAAGTGATGAACAGGGCTTTGAGGGAATGATCATTACTAACTACTCTTTTAGGAAAAGCTGCTTCTAGTGAATGCGATTTATCTAGTATAGGTAACTTTATATAGGGCCTATGTTACATAAAGTATAGGTAATTATATGGGTCAAATGCTATATAAACATTGCGAAAACAACCTAGGTATCTTGATATTATATTTGTGATTTACTTGAAACCAGAAGTCCTCTGCTTGCTCATGTTGTGTCATCTCCTACTATTTTATATGTCATTGTTTTGTTAAAGCTTCTCATGAGGAAAACCAGGAAAAGTATAGATTTTTAATCTACTGAATGTATTCATGGGCATGCACGTGTTGCTAGATGTGTCAGCTCTAAAATCAAAAATTCTTACAACCAGCAAGAAATACTTGATTGGTGCCTATCAACTCCAGTGTAACTATTTGAAACCACTTACTACCACGAACTGCAGTCTTAGAGCTGGAAGTGTTTTTCATCCTGTTAATAAAGACTGAAGCTGAGATATGTGGAGATGGTTCTGTGATTACACTGCTGTTGGCACTACAAAAGAAAGTACTACTTGACAGATTAAATATATAGGCTACCTCTAGAAGCTAATACAAAGTATATTATTATTTAATCATTCTCTCTGGTATTTTTTGAGGCTTTGACCAGAACTGCAAGAGTCTTTAAAGTCATTTATTGAAAAAGTATATACATGCAGGAAGGGAATATCTGTGCATCAAGACTACGAGCAAAATACACATAAAGAATGTGAAGACAGCAAGAATTATGGAATATCACATGGAAGATCAGATTTCAATTTGAAAACAGCATCAGGATATTCAGAGTAGGTNTTCAGTATGTACAGTATGTGCAGGAGTTGGACTCTATGATCCTTATGGGTCCATTCCAACTCAGTACATTCTATGATTCTATGACCTCAAGCAGCAGGAAATATAGTAATAATTTAATACTATAAATTTAGGGAAATAATTTATTGGGTGCCATCCTAGTTCTATGCACGAGTTATATCCCTAGACATATGAATTTTTCAGAGGTTTTTTATGTAGCAGGACTATTTAGAATAGAAGTTATCTTTCTAACAAATAAGACAAAAGCCTAGCTAGAATTTTGATTGCTTTATATGTTCTTTCCTGCGTTTACATAACTAAGGGAGAGTGTGGCTAACATGGTTATACCTCTATATGTCTAGCAAGGCTCTGTCCCATAATCTATGGATAGACATAATAATGGTGAAATAACGTGGTCAAATGTCACTATTAACCACTCCTGTTCTAAACACCGATTAGTCCTCCTAAAAGGCTTCAGGAGTTCACTCTGCTAATTGCTCTCTAAACACTCTTCACAGCTGCTCTAGTCCAAACCAGAGCATAAAAATTCAGGTGAGAGAGAAGTAAGTAGAAAACAAATTTCTTCTCCTCCTGCTTGTGCCCTTTGTGTGTACCCAGAACTTCTTCATAACCTACCCTGACCTAGATCAGGCTGATAAAAAAACCTGTTTCATCAGAGTGAAGAGTCAATAACAGGAAATTTTCCTTCACATATTCTTTTTTTTTAACCTGACTCATTAGCAATATATTCATCATGTGACTTAAACATTACTATTACATGAAAAGCCAAAACCAGGAGAAAATTTGTATGACCATGTTAAAAGAAATTTTATTGAGTTCTACATTGTGTTTTAATTTCTGTAGCATAAGAAAAAAATCTGTGGATGTCTACAAGGAATACGAGAGCTCATTAAAAAAAATGAAAAGAAAATTATGATGCAAATCAACACCAAATTAATGTCACATTTTTAATGAGTTCATAGCTTTCAGGAAAGCAAACTTTACTTACACTGAACAAAATAAACAGAGACACATTTGTTGTCGGTGGTTGTTTCTGAAATGTTTGATAGTTATTCTATTATCATTGTATTTTTGGTGTTATTCTGCATCACTGCCTTCATCTCTGGTTATAGAAGGTTGAGAGAGTTGCTCATGACTGAACATAGAATAACATTTAATCTATTTATTCTAAATTTGCATAAGATTTTAATACTTATGTTCTGTGCAATGAATTTTAGGAAGAAGAGGGTTGAAAAGTCTGTGCAGGATTAAGTGCCCTATTAGTTACTTTATCACAGTAATGAATCTTTTCAAAATTCAAGACAGGAGCAGGAGCAAACACATGTACTTTTTTTCTGTTTCCAAGTATATAGCTATACATACTATATATATATATATAGGACTCGACATGACATAACTTATTGTGTGCATAGATGTATGCATGTGAGAGTGTGGGTTTATGAACTAGCATTAATTAAGAATGAAATAAGTTCCTCAAACATAAAAAGTTAAGGTAGTTCCTCAGCTACTGAGTAAATCACAACATAAATTCTGAGTAAGATTTTCAAATATTCTTAGTATCAGTTTAAATCTGGTCCCAGAAAAGGTAATTAAGACATTTCTGAAAGTTGTCACAAGCCTGTTTATACTTTTTTACATATGAAGTAGTATCCAGTAGTAATGTGCAACATTGGTTGAGCGCTCTTTTTTTGTTTTCCTTAAAAGGTTGAAATGCTTTACACCATTTACAGCAATGAACATAACATTAAAAAAGGCAAAAAACCTCTAAGCAAACCCCAAATTCTTCCAGCCCCATGCTCCCACAAATATACTATAGATGCTCATAGCTGATTAAATCCTTGACTAAATTTGACAAATGATTCTGATTTCAGTTAGGTTGGTTGCAAACTCTAAACATTTTATTAATGTGTCATTTGTGTGGAACTCCTTTTAAAATGAAAGGAATTAAACTGAAGCTACATAGTTTTCGAATTTGCAAGCCATTCTCACCATCAGCCTCCATAAAATGAGCAAACCTATCATGTACAACAGAAAACATAAATTTCTATGTCTGCCTGAATCTCATCAGTCTAATCAACATCCTCTCATTCAAGTATCCACATTTTCAGGAGTGGTTTAAGTGTCCCAGGTTCTAGGTGTTGAATTAGAGCCACAGCCAGTGTGATCCAGCATGCTCAAGGAGCAACAGTAAGAGAGATGTTATCACAGTCATCATCAGGAAGAGGTGATTTACACTCAGGTGCAAATAGATATTAGTATTTTTCTGCCTTAATGACATAGGAGGACTTTTGTTATTGTTCATGTTGCTAGCTCATGTGAAAAGGGTAGCATCAACGAACTGGGGGAAAAAAAAAGGGATTGCAAAGTACAAAATAACCCAAAAAGGGTAAAAGCAGACTCTCAGTAATATTTTCTTTTTTTATATAAGATCCACTTCAGACCATTGAGCTTATTTCAAAGTGCAATATTAGGAATCTCTTAATCTATCATGCAGTTCTTCATAGAGGAAAAGGTTGGTTCAATAATCAAATCCCAAGCCAACTGCTATGATTACTGTGATTCCTCTTTTGCTTTTGATAAAATAGACCCTTTTCCCTTTGGGGGTTGTACAAGTCCAAATCAATGAATCAAAATTGGTTCCAACACACCAATTTTGGTTCATTGATTACCAGGCCAACATTCCTTTTATTTAATAGACAAAAATCTCACAATCTGTCAGTAATATTTGTAGTCCTTTTTGATTGAATTTATGTAAAATATCTTCTTTTCATTCTTCTTCTGTCACCAGTAATTGCTTCAGGCTACTGTTATATCATATAGAAGCCCACTTCTCTGTGCTGAACACTCACATGAGGTACACTTAAAGTCATAAACTACGACTAGTCAGGGGTACACTTAAAGTCATAAACTGTGTTGAACCAAAACTAGTGTTACAAGCAAGAACTTAAAAATTATAAAAACATTCTAAATAAGTAGTTATGTTAGGTGTTTAATGAAAAAATTGAACAAAGTTATATGCACAACCATGAAAGATTAAAATTAATATTCAAGACTACAGGAAAAGATAGGTGCATTTCTAATTTTGGCATGTTCTTTTGCAGGAGCATGCTTAATGCAATATTGCTTTAAGTGAAAGGCTTAATTGGAACCAAGTCATACAGTTGAAATGGGTATTTTGCTGAGCTTACACTTTATTAATATCATGTCAAGGTAAATAAAAAAATACTTCGTATTTTTTTTCCCATTGTAATTGCACATATGAGATATTAACAATGTTAAAGATGAAAAGTCAGAATTACTTGATGCATTTGAATTTTAGTATGATTTTAGTTTTTTCCACTTTAAAAGTTTAGTGTTCCCTTGCACTGTCATGGCAAATGAAATCTTTATTTGAAAAACATTTATGTAACTTGCATATGAAAATATGTGACTGATATCAGAAGTATTTTTTGCCTGAATGTTCTTTTTTTAAAACCTGCAAGGCTAGAAAAACTGAGGAAATGGACAGAAATTATCTCAAATTCCATTTTAAATCACTATGTGTAGCTGAATCTAGTTCCCAAATTTTATCTGTATTGAAATGCCATTTTTTCTGTCTCAAAAGAACTTCACAAGAAATATATATTCTTGTTCGGTTATTGCTTTTAAGGGAATATGAAATTAACAAAAGGCAAGTGATCATACATTGATGAACTTGAAAATACACATTTCAAGGATACATATTCAACAGAAAGATATAGGCATATGATATTTTAATGTATTCATCTTTATAAAAAATAAGTAAAAGACCTGATTCATTGTGCATTACTTTGGTAAACCAGACATGCTACACAAAACAGAAGAATTCATTTTCTGTTTGTTATTCTCCAGTGTTTAATAAATTCCATTCCACATCCTGGCTTTAGTCCTAATCAGAGAGAGAACATTGCATATGGGCCTTGCATTTTTTAAAACTTTGTGAGTTTTTTCTTACTTATTATAATGGACGTTTTAACAGAGGTGATAAATGTGTGTCTCCCATATATTCCATTTGACCTATATTTTTCTTTTTTTTTTTTTTTTCCTATTCTATTCATTCTCCTACCTTGCCTTTTAATTTTCTCACCCTGGCCGGATCCAGTGCTAACAGAACTTAACTGAGTGTCTTCCACTGGTTTCAGTGAACTCCAGGATGGGACCTTAAGTAAGAGTTAATGAAGAACTATATGTCTGCTTTTACTTCATGCACAGCATCTGAGCCCTATGTTGTATATATGACTTCATCTTAGTGATTCTCACTGTTGATTTTGATTAGCACCCCTGGCTAAGGGGTGCTAAACTTACTTTTACTTAATACAACAAAATGAGTTATAAAAATGGCACAATGAAAGAAGTAAGAAAGGAAAGAGTACTAGCACGATTTCTGAAAGGGCAGGTGAAATAGGAATAATAACAGGAGAGAAGAAACAACTGGTTAACAAGTTGCTGGGAATAAATGAGCTTTTGGAAGAGATTTGAAAGAGCATATTGATGTAAGAGAATGAATTGAAAATTGGAGCATATTCCACAACAGACAGTCAAGAAAAAGAGTGTATGAAGTCTGTAAGGATGAGAGAATTAAAATTGCCTTTATGTTCTTGCTTTTTGCATCTCAACAAACAACATTCAGCAATCAAAGGTTAATAACAAGCAACTTGTCATAATTGCATAGCTCTCCTCCCAAAATGGCACAGCGGCAGCAAGGCAAAACATTCATGCTTGCCAGATATGACATGCCTTGATAATTCCAAAGTAGTACTGAGAAAGCTAGAAATAGATTAATAGAGAGCACAGCAATTGGAAGGAATGATAAACAAGCAGACCACAGACTATAACCAAAACCTGCCCTGAAACACTGAAAAAAAAGAGAAAAGGTTCACTGCTGCTACATGAACTCTGACAACATATTTAAAGGGCTGTTAATATGTGTGAGACAGTGACTACAAACACTGAATTTCTGCAGAGAATTTGTTTTCTTACTCGAAGTTCCTCAAGTCTGTGCCAGCTTGATTTCCTGACATTACATTTGCCACTGTGGCTATTGTAGAAGAGCAAGGATGAGGGCAATTACAGTGTCTGTTGCATCATGAACAAACTTGCCACACCTGTGTTGATTAAAGTTTTATTATTGATGCCGGTAATACCTGAAAGAGAAAGAGCACAGCTTGATTCTTGTGATATAGACCTGACTTTGTTATGAAAATGCTACATACATCTTACATGAAAGCTACTTACATCTTGTATGAATATCAATAATGAAGCTTAAATTATCATGATTTTTTTTTTTAATTTTCAGTGTTGCTCTTTGCATCTCAGTTTTATGCTTGAAATCTGGGGTAAAATAAATGAAGCAAATGTGGTAAGCAAAGACAGCTAAATTGATAAAGACCCACAGTGTAAACAACCATTGTGCAGCATACTGCACCAAGTAAGATGTAAAAGATGCAGATCATGTAGTTGGTGCAGAGGGAGAAAAATATCCTAAGCATCGCTATGCTTCAACTCCCTTTTCCAAGAAAATGTAGCCCAGAGTTTTTTGGGGTAGATTTTGGAGTATTTAGGACAAGGTAAAATCTACATAATATTCATAATTGTGCAAAAAAGTAATAGCATTCTCTTAACATTGTGTCCTGTTAGAAAGATGTACTGCTTCTAAAAGTTGTTAAATATATGAATTTTTGTAAGTCACTACTTTTAATATGGTAAAGAAGTTTCCAAATAGCTGTATGCAGTATTTCACTTTCCCTTGGCAAGAGCATTTTATTTTCCTTCCTGATATTAAACTCTAGTTTTCTTGATGCAGTGATGTATTCTCTGGATTGCTGCCGTACAAATATTTAGAAGAGAACAGAAGAGAATAAGCCGAATTTTATAGCATAATTATTATTTTCTAGGCCGGAAGTATTATTTCCCAGGCCCCATTAAGACATCAATAGGGACACAATAGCCCAAGAATCAAATCCTGACAGTGCAATAAAGCAAACCGAGTTTTTTTTCTACTCTCTTCCCAAAGCAAGTATGTTATAAAATATCAAATATTGCAGGAATCCCCCAGACTGGTCCTGACTGGAGAAAGGAGAGAAGCTGTGCAGCATGAGTCATTCCCTTCTTCATAACATCTTCTCCCTTTCGTGCCCCACCAAAGTCTTTCATTTCAACTGCCCTCTCTCGAGGTCTAGCAGACAACAGTGTCAAGAGCTCCTTGCCCGTGAAGCTGGAAGATGAGCATTAAGAACCCTTCTCCTTCTCCCGCAGGGAACTAGGCAGTTATTTGCAGACTTCATTCCATCCTCACTGCTAACGCCCAGAGTTGAAATTTTTAAACAGTTAAACAGAAACAAGAATTTGCCATCCCTCAGCACCAAAAAATCATCAAAATCACGCAACAAAGTCCCTCTCCACCAGTGTCATGGGTAAAACTCCCATTGGCTCAAACAGAGCCAAAACTTCACTCCTTGTCCCATTGTAAGAGACAATCCAAAAAGAGTACAGTCCTAACCATGGGCACCTCAAGTACATCTACAAAAAAGTATGAACAGTCTTTCATGTAACTAACAGAGACAAGCAGTTAGAAAGGCAGACTGATCTTGTTGAGGTTCAGTTTAATAAAGTTTCACACAAAGCAAAGAAAACTCAGGCTGCACATGCTGATGTATTTTTCATAAAGAACATAGTATTTCATTTCAAAATTTTCCTCTAGAGTCTATCAGACCATGTTAATTCATTGCATAGATTGATTTTTTAATTATTATTTTTGATTATTTTTTTTATTTTGTGTACCTATATCACAATATCAGTGTGGGAATAGGAGAAAATTGTGGCATCCTGTAAACTCATATCAAAGTTCTCTACAAAATCTATTTTATTAATTAATTTATTTATCTACAGATAAATATAGTCAAAATATGCTACCTTATATTAACTTTTTTTTTTTTTTAGAATACCCCTCCTCCCCCCAATATATATAGAGGGAAAGGGATTAAAACTGTTAATTACAGAACTCAGTTTATTTGTGTATCATAGTTAGGAGACAGTGCTCTAATCCATTGTCATTCCCAGCTAAAAGAGAAAGGTTACCCGCTATTACCTGATGGTCAGTACAGTGTTGTCCCATATCATGCTGGTGATACTCCATAGAAAATGCTGAAATAAGTTTTCAGCTCAAAAGCGAATCCCATGTTCCTTTGAAATGACCATGGTTGGAGTACGTGAACAAAGTAGCATCCGAAGTTCATAATATATTGCTCCCTAATTGCATGTCTCCCTAATGCTTCAGAGAGAGCTCTTAGGCTACTCAACCTACATTCTCTAAAACATGCTTTTAGGAGTTATGTCAGACTCTAGATAAAGATATTACATCATTAATGTGAAAAAAAATGTCCTGCTCCACGTGCGATATCACATCAAGATATAAAACACTGGTGTGTATGTACAGCACTGGACTTACCTAGAGTTTCTATCAATACAAGCAGCTTCAGGCAGTACAATAATGCCTTCAAATATAGAAAGTCATCTGTGTGGCTCCTGGCTAATATCACTCACTCTTTAGGTAAACCTAAGGCTCAGTAACAAAAGGGAAAGTGCTACAGACCAGCTGATGGCAGAGGCTGCGCAGGGTCTGTGCAGTCACCACTTGCACCAGGGAGATGTGGGAGTGATGGGTGAAGCCTGATGCAGGAGAGGCTAAGTGGTGCTTAGGCACACAGCATCCCTCTGCATAAAGAAAGCTTCATTGTTTGAGCGGACAGGATTTAAGAGTACTTCATTTTGCAGAGGCAGCTGTAACTGGCCTTGGGCTTTGGTCCAGGATGGCCATTTTGTATCCAATACATAGTGAGTGAGCAATGTTTAAGGAGATCGTAGTCTCATAAGGTAGTGTTTTGCCAAGGAGAAAATGGACTAAAGAGGTTTTACAGTCTAGTGAGTGACAGGCACCTTAGTGATCCCCTTTCCCCTTTCCTGTTATATAGAAGTAAAGGACTGAGGGTGATTTGCAGTAAAATGGTTCAGACCAAGGTCTCTGTTCAGCCTGTGGGGCAAGGACCAAAGTGTATGTGTTGGGGGTATCCCTTTACATGTAACTATTTAATGAATGGAAACTCTAGACAGATAATATAAAGCATAGAAAATATTTCCAGACCTGGTTAGGAACAGTAAGCTTCTTACAAATGATATTGAATAAAAATAATTATTTCTTGACATTTTCTCCCCTCTTCAAATGTCAAGTTAATTTTTCCAGGTTTTTTACTTATTAATGTGGCAGATACTATCCATCATGTCATGCCTACTCTTATTTTGTCAGCAAATCAAGCCAGAGATATAAGTCAAAGTAATCACATTAAACGGTCAAAAGCAAGGTAGCTTTTAAAATACCTTGGTTTTAAAGGTATAATTTCCTCAAAATATTTTTTTTTAGTTTTTTAAATTTTATTGCAGAATACATTTAGGGACACAGATAGCTACCTTTAGACATACTGTCATAATCTTTTTGTGTCAGGAGTTAAATGTAGAAGTGATCTATGAAAAAGTTAACTTCAGCAAAACATTTATTATTCTTGTGGATCTTATAATATTTTTTCATATAGTATTTATGCTTGTTAATAATTAATCACAAGATTTTACTTCTAGTTATAGCTAATGCTGCTGCATACCTTTTTTTTGTTTTGGTTTTAGGGAGACTGAGCACTTTTCTCTGTCTCCTGTATGATATGACTTCATATCACAGTACATGTCCTTTACCAATGTTCACTTGTTTGCTTTGTTGGATTGAATTTTAGACTGGAAGTTAGTAACTGGATTTTTTAATCCTGAGTTTCTCATTTGGATCCATTGGTGGCAATGGGAAAGCCATTAAAGGTGTAGATGTCTTTCTTGTTGCTTCTATTTCTAAACTGGGAAACCAGCATCTACTAGAAGAATTATTTGTTGCATAGGGATAACTGAGAAATTAGCTGTGCTACATTAGAAGTGTAGTACAACTAACAAATGTTTAGCTCATCATGATAGTTGTTAGCAGTTTGCTTTAGGTGTGCTTTTAGATTTTCTTCTGAAGATGGTTTCTAACTATGCAATCAGGATGGAATAATTTTAACAGTGAAGACTCATTTTAAAAAAGGAAGATAGATTTATAGAGTAATCTTCCACAGCTATATTTTACTCTGCATAAAAGAGGATACTGACCTAGACATGCTGACTGCACACAGTGTGATGCATCTCATGACGTCAGTCTGGGGCACTTTTCACATGGTAGGTCTGTACAGAAAATGACTAAGCAATGCATTCACATTTTAACATGGCAAGTAAAATGTGTGGACTGCTGCATTTTCTTGAAATATTGACAAAATCAAAGTGAAAAGTGTTATGGAGCTGTATGCTTGCCCTTGACAGTCCACCTCATAGGTATCTTTCTGGCTTCACAGCAGCCTAAGGGAACTGCTTAAGCCTATGTGCTGAAGAAATAGAAAAATGCAGTTAGCATTTCGAATTTGGAGAAAGTCCAGGTGTCTGTTAGACCAGTTATTTGAGGTATGCAGGTAAAAATAATCTTTGACTAACAAAAAAAAAAAAAATCATTATGACTGTCCTTACAGAAACTGAAGCAGAATAAAAGAAAAATTACCCTCATGTAAAAGCGATGTAATGCCACATAGTTAAATCACAGAGTGCTAACATGCCATCTTACATAAATTATATATAGGACAACGAACGTGCAAGAGATTTATATAGACCAAAAATAGCATAGAGACACCCTAGATTTGCCTGTGTAAAATCCAGCACTTTTCAATATAAAATTAAAGATGAGAATAAATAGCACAGACACATAAATCAAAATCTCAACGGAACAGCCAATCCCTATTCAGTCCAGCTTGCTACAGTGATTTCTTTATCCCTAGCAAGACAGTGTCTTGTAAGCTACAGTTATCTTAGTCCTCAAACAGCTCTTCTATGACTTGGGAGAAATGCTGTGAAAGAGATCAAATATTGCCAGCAGAAAGGAAGAAACTTTGATCTAAGTACTGGTAGTGTCATTCAGACAGGTCAGGGATTTCACTTGCAGAACCCAGAAAATAGCATATTTTAAAAGGAAAGGAAAAAGAAAAAAAAAGAAAGAAATGGCTCCTTGTCCATCTGATAATCATACATTAATTTGATTTTATTTACAGTGATATTTATGTTCGGGCAAGCATGGAATGTTTTTATCTCACTACAATATGCAGAGACTTTGGAAGAAAATTGTGAATTTGATGTGTTTTGGTAGGAGAAATTGTGAAATGTTTGTATATTTTGGATTATATAGCCGTCTGTAAGAAGCATTCTCCAAATGCATAGGGGTTTCTTTGTGTAGCTGTTTCTGACAGCTAAGTGATGAACACGAAGAATTCCAGAACTTGTCAAATGCATTTGCTGTTCAATTTCTTTTTAAATTTCTTCAGTGAATGGCTCTTGGCTAACAATAAATTCATTATACTATAGTTATCTGTGAATAACTGCAGTTTCTAATTTTTATTTTGATAGTCAATTAGTTAAAGAGCTGACATACAGCTATACATAATGTATCATTTCTGCATCCTGAGAATATCTATTTGATAACTAAGATGGTAGGTAGTAATTTATTTTATTTTTTTCCTCTTGGTAGTTGATAAAATTCAAGTTTTCACTCTGAAAGCTCATATTTTACAAGTCTCACTGTGAAGATGGCTCAATGTTTTGAATGTTCTTGGAAAGCAACTGTAACTAACAGGCATATGAACCTTAACTCATAATTAAGAGTAAGAGGAGTGTTATGTAACACATTGTCCTGTAGTTAAATCTGCAGACACTGTACACTGGAAGAGGTACAGTAAGCCTCAGAATTTTGCTATGTCGTGAAGCATGCATAGTGGGGAGGGTTTTTTGTCCTAGAGATTGATGACAGGGCAAGTAATGATGCTTTGATGAAAAAAGCAGTGACGGAGTGTACATGGGATGTGGATAGTGGTAGCTCTGTGAAATGTGTGACCTGAAAATAGGGCAAGCCTGAACAGTTTTCACACCAGAAGCCATCAAAGTGATATTGGTACAAAGTACAGATGAGTCCCATGAGGTGGCAGATTGGGACAAAGGGTAAAAGGAGCAAGTGTGGTCCCCTGCCTGGCTACACTGTCCAGCTGATAACATGCAGGCAGGGATTGACTCCATATAACACAAGATGTAACAAGTATGCATATTGCTTAAAAGACTGGATTGCATTTTTAAACTGTGGTGCCAGCCTGCTTCTTGTAACGCTTTGTTGGTCCCTGTGATATCTGCTATAGGCAGCTGTTACAACAAAGACTAAGCCAAAAATATTTCTGCATACACTGAGTAGCAAATGTGTGTCACTTCGGTACTTTAAACTAAAACATAAAGGTTCTATAGCTAATCATGCTTGTGCTCCCAGCTTTGTCAGGGGTCAGTTTGCACAGGGTAGTCGTCCATTCAGACCTCTGCGTTGCTGAGCACCATTAATGATGACCCCCTGTTTACTGCACTTTCACAAAACCATAAAATTTATCTTAAATTCATCTGTCCCACTAAAACTGAAACAAAACTTGCTCAGATGTACAATGTCATAGACTGTTTATTCTGTGCTCTTGCAACATATCTGGTTCACGGATTAAGTCTTCTCAGAGCTGATCAAAGCCTAGGACAGCCCATATTCCTTCCTTTTCCTACTTATGAGGGAACTTTTGTATGAAGAAGTTTTCTTCCCAGAATGTCATAATTGCTGCAACCAGTTTCTTTTTATTATGCGGCATTTCCCCTCTGTGAATATATCGCTTCAATGAATTCGCAAACCAGCTCTGTCTGGTTCAAATCCATGAACCTACACTTATGATAAGATAATGAATGCACACTCATCAAGCAGAACCATATTGAAAGTGCTGTGGGCAAATGTACAGTACAATAAATTTTGTTAAATGAAGATGATGTATTTTTAGCGGCATATCACTTCTCAGAGGGGTTTGTTCACTCATCCGGCCTCTGTATGCACCACAGAAGGAGGCTTTTGATCACTGTGTGTTCAGAGAGATATAGTAAACCAGAAAATAAATATATGAATATATATATGTATCAGTATAGTATTTAATTAGTGCCAGTTGGGAAAGGACACAACAATGTACAAACCTGCTTCAGATTGTTTCCTATGTTATCGTAACAATTTAATCAGTAAGTCATATAATGCCAGGTTAAAATGTAGATGGTTAAAACATCAGCACAAAACATTAATGTTAGACACATAGTAAAGGAACATATCTGCAAGTTTTAGTCTCTTAAACCACAGAAGCCAGGAGACATTTTTTTCCCTATCAGTAAGAAAAAAACCCTTAAGCTTATGCCTGCTTAGACCAGTGGATGAAAAGTGCTTTAAGGAAAAGTGCTTTAAGTAAAAATGTTACATATTATTGCCGCTGTTACTGAACAGCAGTGAGAGCTCCAAACAGCTTTATGAAATATGTAGTGTTTCATGTGTACTGTAGATTTAGAATGGACATAAGGAAGAATTTTTTTTTAAATGAGACACTGGAACAGGCTGCAGAGAGAGGCTGAAGTTGCCCCATCACTGAAAGTGTTCAAGGTCTGGATGGATGGGACTTTGGGCAACTTGGTCTAAGCAAATCTATCCCTGCCTGCAGCAGGGGCTACATGAACTTTAAAGATCTATTCCAACCCAAACTATCTGATGATTCTATGTCGTTATTACACATTAGGGGTAGGCGGAAGAGAGAGCTTGTCACATGGAGACTTTCAGAGTCCACTACAGCTCTTGTTTGATTACTCAGGATACTTTCAGATATGCAGACTCAGGATCTGGGCATAATGACTATAAAAAGTGATATTCAGATTAAAAAAAAGCTTTGAATGTCCACAGTCTGTCTTTCTGAGAACTTAAAGACAGCTCAAAAATGTGCACTGCTCAGTAGATATACAAGATACTTAGCATCTCTGGGATCCAGTGAAAAGCAAATCCCTTGACTTTTCTGAACCTCTTGGCATAGATTTTATCTATGGGTTCTGTTCCAAAATGCCATTAAGGCTTCCATAACACATGAGTTTAACAATCCAAGATGAATGATGGACATTTCCCACACAATTTATAAAGCATAAAACTTGTTATATGATCTATTGTGCCTGGAAAAGTTTGCAGCAAGGGTCGCCACATCTCACAGAAAGACAGTGCTCCGCTTTTTCCCTGACTGAAATTTGTCCTGAGCAGGAGTGTCAGCAAATTGCAGGCACCATGATATATTGTCTAACAGAGGAGAATTCATTTGGGAGCAAACAATATACTGAGTTCAAAACTTCATTGTGCTGCACAAATCAGATCTGTTATATAAGGCTATCTCTCTTAACAATAACAAGTCTGGACCAGCTGCTAAACTACTTATTTTTGATGTACAGAAAATCTACTTGTTTTTTTAATTTTTATTATTGCTAATGAATGAACAAGAGCACTCGATAATATTTACAATGTACACGGAATGTAAGTCTACAAAATGAGACAGTATAGAGCAACGTGATGTATAATTTCAAAACTTATTTCATAAATCTAATCTGCTGCAGATATCTCATTGCTATTTTTATACTTTATATTTTATCTTCTGTGTCAATCTATATGTTTTCTTCCAGGTTTCTCCTAGCATTTCCTGCCATAGAGCTATCTGACTCACTTAACACTCCAGAGAAAGATGAAAGGTGCCTTCAGGCAGCTTGGGCATATTAACAATTTTCTTGAAGGATCACAGGGTCAGCTAATGCCAGAGTCAGAAGTGCCTGGACACACATAAAATATGGAATACTGCAAGTATTAAAAAATGTTGTTTGGTAATGCTAAGAGCCTATTTTAATTGTTCAGTAAAGTTCCTATAACTCAACCACATCCAAGAGGCCTTTGATGATGCTAGATCTGAATTTATTAATATTAGCATTGATGTGAGACTAAACTGGAGGTCATTGGTCAAAGTGCAACTGGAGGTCAAAGTGCAATGAAGACTTGCAATTATTTACCTTACCCAAAATTCTACATGCATCTCTTGAAGGCAGTATGTTCAACTTGGCTTACCATAAAGTCTAGTAGCTGTTGAAAACCATATTCTACGAAGTTGGTACAGGCCAACATGTTCCCTCCTGAATTCCCATAGGTGTATCAGCCATTCATCCTCTTAGTCAGTCATAGTATTTCACTCCTGCATGTAAACCCTTTTGTTCTGCCCAGTACATTTCCAGATCTGAAGGCATCTTCTGCCTTGTATTGATCATAAAAAGATCCCCCTGCCTCACTAATGGTTTTTCACAAGGACAATGGGCAGCACTTAAAGACAGTAAAGTGGGGTTATGATGGTTTACTTTTTTAAAGTACCAGACAGCACAACCAGGTTGTGGTAGAAAGTATGCACTATTTAGATTACAGATTTTGAGGAGAAAAATACCTCTCTTGTGTTTGCTCATCACCTCTTTTGTGCCTTATCATCACTACAGACAACATCTATATAGCTTTTGTTTAACAGCATATGACAAAATAGATAATTAATTTCACTACTGAATCTTAAGATCTACTTTGTGCATAGGAGATTTAAATTTAATTCTTTTAAAAAGTGACAGCAACAGAAATAGTCCAATTCCTATATCCTTCAGAGAAGGAATGGATGGCATCTATAACTACAGGGATGTGAGTTAGAAATCTTCTTTTATTGTGATTAGTTTTTACAAACTATGCAATGGAAAAATCAAATCTGAAAAAAATGTGGTTACAGGTAACTCCAGAGTATCTGAAAAGATTGTGGTTCACCAAGAGTGAACTTCAGCATTCGATACTGAGTATTGAACTTTAATATTCTAAATGAAAGCACACAGGAGCCGATATTACAGATGAATTAAAAAAAATCCCCATGATTGATAACAGCATATACCATTAATAACACAGTGCTATTCTTCCCATAACATTTTCTCTCACTATAATGAATAACCAAAGGCAGCTTACGCACAGAGATTATAAATAACAGGCAGTTTCATCATTAAGACTCTATAGCTCTACTTTTTCTAATGTTTTCTGCTATCAGGAAAAAGAGCAACATAACTTTCAGTTAAAATGATGAGCATCTTTTCCAAATATTCCTAAGGAGAAAAGCTCTGGATAATTGTTTCTATTTTGAAGCAAATAAAAAATTTAATGTAAATTAATCATTTATAATAATACAAAACAGTACATAATCTCAAACTATCTTTAACCCAGAACAGTGACCCTGGTAACTTCCAGTGGTTACTTGGGCTTTGATGAGTATCAGGCAGCCATTGCTCTCCCAGCAACGAGCATAAAACAGAAACGATGACACGAACCTTTCTAGAGCAGCAAATGATTTCTACACCACTGTATCAAAAGCTTTCTCTGCATATAGAGACTTGATGCATATCAAGTCAGTTGTCAAGACAATTGTTCTTAACTTACATTAATAAAGTGTGGAGAATACTATGAGTTACCATGAAAATTTTTAGCAGCTTTGCTAGGTCAGGTTAGAAAGATTCTTGTTTCTGTGGATTATGTTTCAATTTAAAATATGAAAGGCAACAAAATCAAGGCTAGAAGATCAGGTGGAAAGGAGTTCTGAGAGTTCAGTTCTGAGAACAGCTGTGCCCTGTACCCAGTGTTTCTGGAACTGCAGAGAGCAGCAGAACTAAATATCTATTAGCCTGACTGGCCACTCTGCAGTTGCTTGAGACCATTTGCTATAATAGCTAACACAGCTTTTAGGAATAGTTTCGCAGACAGGTAATGACATTAATAGCAATGAGAGAAAACACTGATCATTAGACCTCTTGATATATTCTGCCCATGTAACTCCTTGTGAGGATGTTTAACGATCAGTGAACATGAAGTGCCTGTGAAAACTGCAATTCCCCATTCATTCAAATGCTGATTGAGCCAACTTCAATTCAGCATCAGCAGAGAAAATTCATACTTACCCACGGCCCACTCCTACCTTCTTTGCGTGATACCATTGACTCTGATGAAAACAAAACCGAGTCCAGTGATTTGCAACCTTTTATTACTGAGTTGCCGTCTCGATTCTGTCTTTATTTCTATTCATAATGCTAGGCATTTTCTTTTCCTTCATGAAAAATGAGTTAATGAATTGATTAATGAAACTTGTATTCCAATTTCTCTATGTGTGAGCTTGCATACCTGTTGCTCATTACAGTGTGATTGGTTAACTCAGAAACTGCATTCTGCTCCTCAAAGTAGAGTTCAGTTAATCCCAGCTTTCCAGAAGTAAAGCTTGCCTGCTCTGCTTGCCTGAGCAAGTCTTCACACACACAGGCTAGAAAGGGAAAACCACATATCCTTACCTTTTCAGCTAGGTGTGAGGTGGTTCATGAGACTTGTAGGTTGTGATTAATTCTGGTTTACCCCTCATAATTTGTATATTCAGCTGTTATAAACTCATCTGTTTATTATTTTACCTTCCCTGCCACAGATTTCTGTGATGTGGGAACTGCAGAAAGTTCCTCTAACTTTGTATACCTTTATCTGGAAGCAACATACAGCATGCACTTGCCATAATCAGTGCTTTAGTAGTGATTTCAGCAAAACACTCTATTTGATTATTTATGCTTTAATGATTCTCCTTCAAAATTGTGTCAATAAAAAAACAGTGTGCACAATTTAAGTGGTGAAGATAAAAGACAAGATAACACTACTGGACTAATACAATTTATTTTCAATATATTCACTTAAATCATTATCCAGTAAAAAAGTAATAGTGTAATTGACACTAAAGCCTAGAAAGAACAGCTTTTATAATACAAAACATGTTTTCTTTTATATGTACAGTAATAATACAATTAGACTTCTAACTAATGTTTATGAAGAAACATTTGTCAAAAAATGCTTTAATATACATTAAATGTTGTATGTGCATGTTAGTGCCCTCTGCTGGATAGAGTAAGAGCCAAGCTGGTATTTATGATCAGGCCTTCAGCCGTCAGCCAGCTCGTAAGAAGATATAAACTGGTGTTATTCGGGTGAAAAAAATTCATCTTTGGGTGGCATAATGGGAAAAAATCATTTAAGATATGAAGTTCCAGGATTTTGTCCCCAATGCTCATTGCAAGTGGTTTAGACAAGCAGCTGTACTCTTTCTTTTGTCAAAGGAGTCTGCAAGTATTAATCTATCTCTTTTTCTTTTTTTTTTCTGTCCATGAGCAAGTGTACTCCACTACCCAAAGGACTTCCTTTTGTAGAATTTCAGCGTGGAATTTTATTTTCCTTTCTTCCTTAGCTATAGCCCTCTATTTTAACACTATATTTTCAACTAAGCCCCCAAAGGTGTCCTGCAGAAATATTTATTAGCTATTTAAGAAAATGTGCTTTACTGCTGCTGAACTAAATTTTACAGAAAAGACATAAATGCTGCCCTTACTTTACCTGCTCTGAGGATAAACAGCATACTTTAACTTCAGAGCTCTTAAACAAACCAGTTCTAAATACATTAAAAAATACATCCCAGTCTCAACTTTGTTGCAGATGAGATGCTGCCTTCAGTGTAATTCATAGAAGCCACTTGTGAGAAATGTTTCACCCTACTGTTCCCAATAGGTTGGGTTGGGTAAACCTAACAGGTCAAAGGCAATACCAAGAGGCAAACACATTAAGCTGCCACATGCTCGAGTTAGTGCTGATTTGTATTGCTATACAGCTACTTTTTCCATAGTAAATTATTCCTTTTTTTTTTTTCTTTTTTCTTAGAGCAAAAATGCTCTGTTCTGGATGGCTTGTCCATTTTGGTACTTGCACTTAGCTTTTTCTACATTGTGTGGATACAAATAACCATTTATCAGCTGCTTATCAGTAATTAGCCATAGCACAAGGCAGCATCTTCCTCAAAGCCCCAAAATTAATCGATAGCTGGGAGCTGCTGCCTTGCCAGAGCTTTTCTGCATCCATAGGGGCAGAAGCTCATAGTTTCAGACAGGTCCTACAGTCCACCCAGTTGTGCTCAGTTTCATGCAGTGAAGCACACTTATGGCAACAAATCACCAAAACATTTCACTTTAGGACCAGGAGAGCCAAGAGCATTAGTCTTAGGGGCAGGGATATACTGTGCCAGCACAGTGTTCGTGGTTTCTGTCAGGCTCAACATGCAGTTTAGCATTTGCTTTGCACCATGCAGTATCTGTCCACACTCCAGCAGTTGACAATTACAGTTTTGAGATGAACGTGTGAATAGTAACGTGGATGGATATGGGTGAATGTCTGCACATCAATATGGGACAAGTGTTGTGTTTTCTCACTGAGGTATGCTTGGTCAGTCAGGATGCTGTACTGAAGCTGTCCAAGAGGCTCTCTGTACTCCTCTTTCTCTGCTTTTACACAGGATATTTATTAAAGAAGTGCTTTTTTTTTTACTTCAGTAAGGATAAGTTAAAACCTGAAGGATGCATTGGGTTGATCATGTGCTGTTAAAGTGTCTATAATCAGATGATAGCTAATAAAATTGAGCTTTTTTAATTAGAAATTCAAATTCCAAAAGTTGCACTGTAAAACCAGATTTTTTTTATTGAGCATTTTTTAATATTTGTCATTCTCATCTTTATTTTAGCCATATTGGTTAGAAACATTACAGTCAAATTTTGGGGCATAGCAACATGGATGTCAGTTGTAGACAGTCTGGAAATGTTTGTCAGCCAGACGTGCCTCAACTGGTGATGAACAGCCATGAAAGTATTTGCATTTGAGACTAATTAGCATTTGACTTTTAATCTTATTAAGCACCAGATTTTGCCTATCATCTGCAACCAAGCTTCCCACTGAAATCACCAGCAGGACCATCATAGAAGAAAAACATTTTCTCTGACCCAAAAGGACTTGGAGATGCTTTTCACTTTGTTGCAAAATAAAAAACCACCACTGTGGCAGCTGACATTCTGAAGATATGGTTTCCTGTTTCACCATGACACACATATTATAAATGACTGGATAGAGCTATCTGTCTGATTACCAGATGTTCAAAAACAAAATGCATTGGAAGAGACATCAAATGATCAGAAAACAGTGAGAAATATCCAGTGTTCTTCAAGAGAGCTCTGGCATGTCATCAAAAGTAGGGATGTCAATGCTTTGCTGTCAGGTGACAGAAAACTTCAGGAAACATCTTTTGTCTTTCATTCACGATATTAGAAACACAGTGTTACTAGAAACTTGACACTAAAACTAGTTTCTGCAATCTTACCAGATTTTTAAACTTCAGATATTTCACAAATTTCAGCCCCATGGGGTTATTCCTTTCCAAAAATGCATTTGTTTTACTCACAAATTGTTATTAGATAATTGTCTGACATTTATTCCATAATTTCCCAGATAAAGATGTTCAATCTCCTTCACAAGCAGACCTAGCAGTATGATACACAGATATGAAATTTCTTAAATAACCAGCTCTGTTCAGCACAAGGTTGTTTTTGTACAATTTATTTGAGACTTACACTGAAAAATAGAAGCTGAACATCATCAAGAACTTACTTCTGAATGCCATTAGACAGAATGAATTGAATTAGAAATGAACAATTCATAAACACAACTCAGCTCGACATTTGTTTGCAGTGAAAATAATCTCTGAGCAAATGGCCAGAATAAAGCCTGTGGATCTCCTAAGTTCCCCCAGATTCTCAGCACTGGGCTATAACACCCTCTTAATTCCAAGATTTCATTTGTTTTTTTCAGATGAGACCTTCATCAATAGTGACAAAATGTGATGATAATCTGAGAGGTGATCGGTAGATCTCGTGACATCATTGTCACCTCATTCCATAATGTTCATCACTGTCCCTGTCACAAAGTGGCCTCGTGAACCCTGGGCCTAGCTCTGCCATGGAAAGAGTGCCCAGTGAAAGATGGGTGTCCCCTGTGAAAGTTCACAGCCCACAACTCTCTGTGCACTGCTTCTGGAGCTGTCTGTCTGATTCATTTGCATCTGTCTTAAAATTAATTAGAAAATATTAAAATACATTAGTTAATGCAATAGTATTACTGCAATTTTATGTTGCCATAAATAAAACCTTTTAATTAAACAACTTTATACACCATCAATACAGAAATAACTAAAAGTCAAGGATTACACTTTATACCATCTAAGAGCTGATTCTTAAGTGTTGTTTTAGAGTGATTGTTATAAGTTACCTTCTAGATATCCTGCTTTCAGACTTCTGCTTTCTTTCAGAGCATATGGTACAAAGGATAATATCTGAAATACTCATTCAATACATTGAGAGTGGGTGGAATCTATACCTGCTATGCAAACGTTTGCATTGTTTTAACGAGTCAGCATGCATGCCCTGTAAATTGTTTATAGTTTGTTTTATGCTTCTTTCAGATGAGTCAAGCTGGTATTTCACTTGACCATAATAGATGTGCTTGTAACATGTGTTTTTAGGAAACTTTCACTTACATGTGGGAAGTGGTGGAGTCTCCATCCCTGGAGGTATTTAAAAGATGGTTAGATGTGGTTCTTAGACACATGGTTTGGTGGTGGTTGGCAGGTTAGGGTGATGGTTAGACTTGATGATCTAAAGGGTACCTTCCAACCAAGACAATTCTGATTCTATGATTTTCCAGGGGAAGAATATTAGCCATATACTACAATTGTATCTAAATTTAT
Source organism: Heliornis fulica (assembly GCA_013399135.1). Lineage (NCBI taxonomy): Eukaryota > Metazoa > Chordata > Aves > Gruiformes > Heliornithidae > Heliornis > Heliornis fulica. Next base: position 158,112 of record VXBZ01007842.1, on the reverse strand, counting down.
CACTTAGAATTAAAGTTATAATTGTTAACCACTGTAAAATCATGTCAGATGGCCAAAACATAAGAATTAGTTGAATTTGGTCCGGTGTGAATGTCGCGCCATGTTGAAACTAGAAAAAGAGATCATCGTTGTATTCCTGAACAGGTTTTCCAGCCAATCGGAAAATATTTCCTTTTTTTTTGTTGTTGAAGCTAAGTTACAAAGTGTGCAATGTCTCAAGTGGAGTGGTTTGGGCTTACAAGATGTTGTATTGCACATGTGCTACAGACCCAGTAACAGTCAAATAAAGTGACATCTCCCAAAGAAAGATCTAATGTTACACGCTATACAACAGAGATGCAGGCAAAATTGCAACTACTCAGGCTTCAACCGTCAGGATCATCCTCAAAGCTGGAAAGATTCCGAGATTGCAGCCCACTTAGAGGTAGGGTGAATGATAGAACATAAAACAAGGGCTGCCACTCTTTATGCATTAACCAAGCATAGCCTTGGCGGAAAGTCATTCTGTGGAAAACAGTCATTTCAGTATGACAATTCCTAGAGCATCGCTGTCACAAGTATTTCTCTTTCTGGTAAACAATATTCAGCAGTAAATGTTAGAGAAAGATTTGCAAGTAAAAGTTAGGCAAAATGGAAAAGTAGTTTGTTTTGTGTTTTTTCTTTCAGATGATTCAAGCTGAGAGGTTTCTGTTTTAATTGTTATTTTTAAATCTATAAAATGTTTCAGCGTTCAGCCTAAGACTGGGATTTTATTGGTAAGTTATACATTTGGCTCACAGACTCTGGAGGCACTGTCAAGAGCCTTTTTTTTTTTTTTTTGCATCACAGCTCTGAAGCTTTTACAGCTGCTTCCTCTACTATGCGCTTTTTGGTTTGTACACACTTCAGTTTGAAAAAGTAACTGGAAAGCAAATCATAAACAAATACATAAATTTGGCAAAATTTGGCAACATCTTAAGAAGTTGGTTTGGAGCAAAAATAGATCTTATAAATTTTTCTTTATGCATTCAGCAAAGTGTAGTGAACCTGAAAGCCATGAGCACTGACAAAAACTAAGAAAGGCTGTCAGACATGCAGACTTCAACCTTGACAGCATATCAGAATCCAGACTTACAGTCCATATGCAAGCACATAAAGAGAATCTCAAGAGTACAAAAGTACTGTACAAGAGTACAGTTCTTAATATTAATGAGGATTTTTTTTACTGTAGGATTAAGTGTTCTTCCTTTTTATTATAGAATTTATAATACAAACACAAATTTATCTAATATGGTATCTGAAAATAAAGGGACAATATATATTATATCCTTAAAATGCTAACACTTGTTGTAGGACTGACTTCATTTATGTAAAATTCATGAATTCAAGCTGCTCATCCTGTCTCCTTTCCCCTCACACCAGTCTTGGATATTTGTCCATGGGATGGTGTGAACTGCACTCCAGAGGCATTTATCTCCATAGATAACTGAGACACCCAAAAAAAGCATCTAAAGCCAGCTGGCTGACTTTTGGATTACATTATTTTCACTACAGATGACAAGTACCACCCTTTGCTTTCACAGTCCCTTTTGAATTACAGCTGTAGACTCCTTCCCCCTGCTCCCACTTGATTACCTTACTTGTTTTATGCATAAGTAGTATTTTCTACAAGCTGACACGAGGTGGCTTGACACAGTAGTCTAATTATATACTTTCATTAACCTCCATATTTAATTCAAACAAATGGAAAATAAAGTGTTATCATTCTAGATTGATGGATCTTTCAGTTGTTTAATAGGACTGCTTCCAAAGTGTATTAACATGAAATAAAACCTCTATCTCCAAACTTTCCATGCATCATGTCTTCCACTGTCTGCATGCAAATTCTACATCCAAACACATGGATAACTCCAGTAAAGATAGCTGCAGTGTCTGGATCTACTCACTCTTTGCTCTTATATTAGACAATGCTATTAGAAAGCATTTACAGCCAGCTACCACAGGCTTTGATAACTCTGAATTCTGACTTCTGTAGAGGTCGTCTGTAAGAAAATCTTTCTTCCAGCTTTAGTTGGGTGAATGTCTTCTCTGATATTTGAACATCCAATTTACAAACAAGAGTCAAATTTATCTTGTCAGCAAGAGAACTCACAGTTGGTGTCCATAACTTCTAGGACTTAAAATTGTCACCCACACTCAGGATGAGCTGGTAGGTTCCCATAATATGTTGAGTTGAAGTGAACATAGCAATTCCTTAAGATTTCCTGAACCTCTGTGGTTCCAGTGTGGATAATGATGTTGCTGCAGTGCCACAGAGGCATGCTTTCCAGAAAGACAGAGGTCACCTGCTCAGGAAACTGGACTTTCTCAGGTTCATAGTGCCGTGGATTTGTTAGCACAGCTAGAAAGAAGTACAACTGATCTGAAAAGATAGTTCCTATATTACTTGGAAGTACTTGCCATTACTTATAAGAATGTTCATTTTCTTTGCAATTTTAACTTAAAACTTATGATTAATGTAAAATAGCCTAGTGTTCAGCTTTTGCTGCAGTATGTGTAATACTTAGCTTATTAAAATGAATGACCCCATGGAAAAGCTTTAGCATTTGGCAATTTGTGGTATGTAATGAAGCATAATTAAAATGATTAAGAAATAATTTGAAAGAAAATAGTTAAATGGGCTATGTGTGAAATCCAGCAGTGCCACAGGAAGCCTGCAGAAGGTCTCAGCTATCATGGTATTCTAGCCATTTCTGCAGCTCCCCTAAAGATGGGTTATAGTGACTGATACTCTGCTAAACGATATCAGTTTTTCAGCTGTTGCCCACCAGAAGCTTGGGGGTGATCTCTAAGGACACCTCTTACATTGTTATCTACAATGGGGCAAACATTTCCTAAAGAAAATTAGTGTACCCGTGTTTCATCAACATTTTTACTGGAGTCAGCAATATAAATCTATATTTATGTAATCTGAGCAGCTCAGTGTTACAGCTAGTGTCTGCCCTCTCAGTATTATTTCCTAATACATTGATGTGTTGCGTCCTGATTTATCAAACCGTCATCTACTCTATTCAAGCTGAGGACTTGCTCTCCCTTTCATGTTTTTTATGAAAGCTCTGCCGATAAGCAGTGCAGGAGCTGTACAGGCAGCATATAAATAACAGCTGCAGTAAATAGTCACTTGTGTAAATCTGTGAAGGTCCATAAAATGTGAATACAGACAGAAAAATGGCCATTAATGTTTGGCAACCGCAAAATAGAAGCAGAGAATTTAAAAATCAAACCAGTCTGGGAATTAATGCTTCGTGAGGTTTTAGCTTATACCTAGCTTATCCCAAAGTTCCTGGTTCATGAATAGAAGAATGCACTATGAAATCTAAACTACTCAGACTTATTTATTGTCTGTACACATGAACATAGATGACAGGAATGAATGAAGCAAAGATTAAAACTCAGCAATGTACAGCATTAAATGTGAAAAGAGGATAGGAAATGCATGTGTGGACCTGTTTGGCTGAGCAAGATAAGAGTGCAGTTATTTTAACCATCTCACCAAAACACAAAACGAATACTTTTGTACACCTATACTCAAAGGTTGTCAAGGTATGTTTTACATTTAACATTGTTCCAGGGATAACCTCTAATGACTCTCTAAATAATGTTTTGTAGAAGAAAAATGTTGTCATTCAAGCAGAACTATAGACATCTGTGTTCATTTATAATAAATGACCTGATTTTATTTTATATATAGATTTATTAGGAAAATTCTATATAGCTGGAAACTACAGAGAAATAATAGCCTGACACCAGAGTCAAATCTTTCTGCAGTATCATCAGCTGAGAATGCAAAGGTCATTCTCTTCTGGTATTGAGGCAGGTTTCTTATTGATTGTTTCTTTCCCAGAAAAAAAAAAATCAGATTAAAATAAAAAGAGTTTCTTAGTCTCAAGCAGAAATGAAAAATAGGTCTTAGAGGGAACAAAAGAAAGGCAATCAAAATTACTGTATTGTGCCAAATGCACGCAGTTTCATCTTGTTTTGAAAGATCCATTCACTTAATCATAAAAGAAGACTTTTTAGCAGAGGTACAATAATAATAAGTGTTTTGTCTAAAAATAGGTCAATAATATGCATATTAGATGAGATTAACACGGCCTTATAATTGTATTGTTCTACTTTGGATTATTTCGTGCAAATGTCTGCTTCCAAAAAAGAAAAAAAAAATTAAAACAACAAAGAACTATCATGAACACACAGAAAATCATCAGAAGGAAGCCAAAACTCCCCTTCCCTGTATTTAAATAACACTTGGGCTCTCTACCTAGAGTGCTCCTCTGCTCTCGAATTGACAAAAAGCATTGAAAGGATATCTCTGTCAACAATAAGGGAACAATCATTTGCAGGGTATCTATAGTCCTGGTAAAGAGCCATTTCAAAGGGATTATTCTTCTGGAAATGGTAGTAATACAGCACTATAAACTATACCATATTACTGTTTTTTCCCCATTTTCATCCTAATGGTGTGAAAAGAGCTTTCCTTTGTTCTTAAGCTATACCATTTAACTTGCATTCATACCTATGCTTAAGATCTAAATCACGCGATTATCATCATCATTTGACGGTGCTTAAAATGACCAGCCTCTTTCAGGTGAGATAAACAGCACTCTAAGATACATTTTCAGAGCAAACAATATAAAGTACCACTCACAGGTTAGGAGAATTGTACCCAAGCCTGATTTCATAACTAATAAGGCCTACCTGGCATATATTACTTCACCTCTACTTGGAGAATCCCCACAAAGCCTGCAAAGTGCTACCTATAGTTTTGAAAAACTATAGCAAATAGGTGAGAATTAAATGCTTCTCTGATTTGGGGCTGTCTGCACAGATATAAGCAAAAAATGAACTTGCAATGGAATTTGTTTTTTGAGACACATAGCAAAATTCTCTGATTTTGAAAAACATTTCATTACACAGAACAGTTCAAGAAAGACAGGGAACTATTTGCAAGAGTCCAGTGTGGGGCCACTAAGATAATAAAGGGAGTGGAACATCTTCCTTCTGAGGAAAGGCTGAGGGATCTGGGTCTCTTTAACCTGGAGGAGAGAAGATCAAGGGGTGACATCATTAATGTCTATAAATATGTAAAGAGTGAGTGACAGGAAGACAGAGCCAGGCTCTTCTCAGTGATGTCCAATCAAAGGGCAAGGGGTAATGGGTGCAAGATGTAGCCTAGGAGGTTCCATATGAAATTAAGGAGAAACTTTTTCACTGTGAGAGTGACGGCAATGGCACAGGCTGCCCAGAGAGGCTGCGGAGTCTCCTTCTCTAGAGGCATTCAAAACCTGCCTGGACATATTCCTGTGTGACCTGATCTAAGTGACCCTGATCTAGTGGGGATGGAGTTGAACTAGATGATCTCCAGAGGTCCCTTCCAACTCCTGCCATTCTGTGATTCTGTGAACGTTGAAGTAGTTGAAAACAACTAATAAGTTGGTGGTTATCAATAATACACACTATTATCTTTCCAATAAATGTCAAAAGAGTTACACTTGTTTTAAGTTTGGTATTGCTCATTGTCTTTTCTTTACTTGTTAATCATGGATAATTCAGACTGCACAACTTGTGCCATGGTTTATTGTGTTCACAGTGAGATAAGATGGATTAGTTGAATAAAGAGCACATAAACATAGGTACTACAACTCCTCATTAATGCGCATTATTCACAAGTACTTCTAGTGAAAATGTTATGCTCAATAATCTGTTTTCAAAGGGATCATCTCAATGAATGTTCAGCTGCCTCACTGTGCAACCCATGTTTCACAGAAACCAGAATCAGAAAGGAGTACAAAACTATTTTGTAATCTAAGTATTAGTGCTGTAGCACTTGGATATCACTGCAAGGCCCCTTCCTGCTAGGCAACAGCAGGAGGGAGATTGCAATCCCTGCCAGAAAGACCTACAATCAAAAATTTGTCACAAGAATTTGGGGAAGGAGGGATAAAAATAGACAGAAGGGGCACCATTCCTGGACAGCCAAAATCAATACTTATAAATTACCTCCTTCTAACTTGGTAACAAACAGCAAGTATGTTCAAATATTAGAAGAGGATAGACCAGAGATCTGGCTTTATGAAGTACATGTCTATTTTCTTTATGAAAGCCCTTCAGCAGTTTTTTGAGGGACAGGGACAGAAAAATTGACAATGGGTAACTCAGTGGAAAAATGGAAGGGAAGCTTCTACCATGTCATATCTCCATAGCAATATCCATAAGTAAACTACTTAGCAGTGCTCTGGAGGATTTATAGACCACTGCATAAATAGCCCTGTTCCTTAGCTTTACATCATAATGTAGTAATCAACAATATCTAATTAAATATCATAATCCATTAAGCTGAGCAGAAAATTCCATTTCATGAAACCTCTAGAAATTTCTGAACTTGGTTTAGTACAATTGGATTTTTCCCAAAATTCTCTGAAACAAAAGGGTTCCAAACTCTTGCAAACTCTTGGCTTCTGTTCTTTGAAGAAATTGCTAGGAGAGCAGAGCAGAAACCACACAGGTCACACCAGAGTTATGCACTGTAAATTTGCAGTAATCCACGCACCAGAACGAAACTCACCACTTCTCTAAGTGGCGAATTCTACAGCAAACATTTTTCTCACTATGTTTTACAATAATATGTACATAAATTTTAAAGGCTGAGTTGTTGCTTATTATACTTCAGTCTGATAATGTTTGTTGGTATTATAAACACCTGAAAAACCATCTTCTGTGATACTTGCGGACATCACTACTGTAATTAAGTACTTATATCTGCCAAAGATGGGTAACAAGCTGGAACGGTAGCTGAACAAATTAGCGTTCTAGTGTGTTTATCCTGCTGCATTCAAATGACTGCAGGGTTGGGTTTTTTTTTTTTTGCCTGACAGCACCAGCTGGGTTGGGAATCATAACCATTGTTTATACTGCAACGTCAAATTTCTAAGCTTCAATGTGCCTGATGAAATGATCACTCTTTCTGGAGGAGCAGAGAGCCTGCCTTCCCTTAGTGAGCTGACACAAACTCCTATGCTCTTGCAGACCCCAGGTAATGCTGCCTTGGCATCTTGCATGGAAGCTGTCTGGGGTTAGAGAGCGTCATGTTAGGATAAGCACTGCCAGCATGATGTCAGAGTGAAACTTTCTCTTCTTCTTTATGAGTTGTTCTTACCTCATGAATGAATGCATTATAATGACATGGATCTTTTCTGATCAACTGTCTAGAAGTTTAACTCAAGCAGGCTTGCTGCCCATGATCTATACTGTTATTTACACCCATGAAAAAGAGCCTAAAATGCTGACATTCCTTGTTCAACTACTTCCGACTATGTGCAGTTTTATTTGTTGTAGAGAACTTAGTGAAGAATGAGCCTTTCTTCCATGGGAATGTCAGGTATCACCAGGTACTATGTACTTCTTAAATTTAATCCATATGCTGTCCTTTGAAGATTTTTTTTGTTTTTAATAAGGGTTTCATTCTAAGAGGGGAAAGAAAAAGAGGATCTGTTTGTAAAAACAGTGATGCTAAAGAAGACTTGATGTGAAACTGGCATCTGCTTCAGAACCAGGACCAACAAAATGCAGGCTTGTGGTTTTCATACTACAAGATTAAAAGGTAGCAGCTACAACCTTTTATACCACTAGTAACAAAGCCAGGCCAGGGATGGGTAAGCTGCTGTAAGAAATTCCTTACAGAAACTGCTGTAAGGAATTTGTTTTCTCTGATGAGAACTGCCCCAAACAGTATCATAGGCTACAGTGAGATGAACCTTTGGGTTTGGAAAATAGCCTCTGGTCCTGGGGTAGGACCTGCAAATCTCTTCCTGTAAATCTCTTCCTTCAAATCTAGCCTCCCCTAAATCATCAGAATTGTAACCACATGACTTAGAAATTAGATGGCTTCTTCCGAGTTCAAGTGTGTGATCTGTAAATATTATTCTCTCATTTCTCAGATACACTGTGAATATAATATAATGAATATTTATGAAGTAATCAGATTCTGTACTGTAAAGCACCATAGAAAAATCTGCTGGAAAAGTACTGTCAGATTTCAGTGCTGGATTTGAGCACTGTGCAGTAAAGAAAGCACTTCAAACAACAAGGATAACACAAAATATTGACTAGCTTCTCAGTAAGTGAGCCACATCCATATTGTGCCCTGAGGCAGGCATTCTGTTGGAAAAACAGTTATGTGCTCATGTAATTAAAGAGTATAGCATGATACACTCAAAACAGTGGGTTCAGATAAAACTGGCACTACAGACTTTGCTATTTCATCACTTTGGAGTTAAAGATGCCCATTTATAACAGCAAACAGTGGACATGGTAAAGGACTTGAATGCCTGGCATGGTTGCACCTTCCTACAGCTCCTCCTTAAAGGAGGAGAGGATGAGCTATTGAATTAGTTTCAAAAGTCTTGTGAGGATGAAATGATTTGTCATTCCTTTTATATGTAATAGGGAACATCTCATGTTTTCTTCTCCATCTTTTGGGTGGGTCAGCAAGACTTAGTTGATGAGTAACTATTTGAATTAGCTACTTATTTTTCTATTGAATAATCTGCAAGTATGGTAATAAAATCCCCAGTAAATTTAAATATTAATTCACATTTTAATATCTACAGAAACTATCCAAAAGTCCAATTCAAATAAATAAATTTAAAAAGAAATTAATTAATCCCTTGGATGGAAAATGAAGGTGGTTATGCTGTGTACTATTTTGTTTTGTGCTAATGAGATTCCCAGGAAATTATTTTCCTGACATTTTAATGTAAAGATCACATGACCTCTAGCATTATTTCCACGAGCTAGTTAGCAAATGAGTCCTCCAGGGCCCACGACATCTAAAAGTAAATTAATCCTCTGAGTTTTATATGATTGTTGGATAGTATTTTAGCTGGGCCATTAGTCGTAGAAGAACTAGTCTTCTCGAGCTTTAACAGGAAAAGTTTTAAAATACCTCTGCAACTCTACTGGCCTTGCAACCAACTTGAAATTAAACACAAGGACAATTCCTTGACAGAAAGACTTTACTGTTTCCTAGCTGAAATTCAGTAAAGCAGCAGAGCACAATAAAAGGGTAGCATTGCAAAGCTTGCAGTATATGTTTATTTCTTTCTGCAATTTTCATAAAGTGTAAAAGTGGAAGAATTGAGATAAAACAGTGGAAAAAATACAAGTGAATTGGAAAAGCATTATTTTGTACATAAATTTTTCTATATCTGACAGTAAAAGAAAAATTGTTACTTTTATAGTTTGCTTGATAAAACAATGATTTACTGATTTGAATTGTAGGAGAAGGAGCAAAAAACCACCAACCCTGTAGTTGCAAAAAATTGCAACAGATGCTGAAAGGTGTGTGAAATGCTGTGAAGAAATATGTTCCTTGGAATATCTAGATGATAATGTAGTACTTTTGATTGCAATCAAAATTCTTTGGATGGAGCATCCTCACAGTTTGGGGTGTTTGGGGAACCCATTTTTCATCCTAACCAATAATTTATGGTATTTTTAGCCCGAGAAGTCTTCTGCCAGTGTTCAAATGGATGCAAACAGGTAAGCAAATGTCATCAGTTCAATTGTATATGCACATTATTTTTTTATAGAGTCCCACTTAACTCTTGCTTACTGTGCTGAGTTTAGCTTCATTACAATGTTTTGTAGCATTCTTCGTCAGCCACTGCAAAGGTTCTGACTTCAAGGAAGAGCTAGAGAAAATGAAAACTCAGTGGGTCAGAGATGGGAGGATATAGACCACCTGGATTCTAGTTCACTGATTCAATTCTCACCCAGCTTGATTGCATTTGAAAGATGTGGCTGTCTGTGGACTCTTTGACTTGCGTACAGCAACTTCATATACTCAAGCCCCTAAGTTGTCATGCTACACAAGAAAATGCCATATTTGGAATTAACTGGAACTTTTGGTAGGCTGGCCAAAGTTGTGAAGAAAAAGAGCTATTGCTCAAGCCTAAGTATTAGGAAAAGCTCAGTTGTTACCTAATGGCAGATTGCTGGTAAGGGAAGAAGGAGTAAAAAGGAATGAGAGTATTAGTTATCTTGAGTATATTTGTATTATGGTAAAAAAAATCTATTAGTTTTCATACTCATGTTATCAAGCTTCTAGTAGGAGTCCAGTCTATCTTCTTTCTCCAAATGTCATCAGCTCTGATTGTCTGCGCTTAGGAAAGGACTCAGTTTCCATCCTTCCAAGTTATTCTCCCAGGATTTTTCCCTGTCTGATATAAGCAAACAAGAAATGGTAGGGTTTCTGATAGCTCCATTTGAATAACATCTCCTGGAGGGTAACCTTGACTATTGCCCTCAGCTAGAATCTAGCAAGGATGAATGTCTGTTTTGGCTTAAATCCAGTTGCATGATGTTTCACATTGGTCTATGAACATCAGTGAAGATACAACTTGCTGATGCACTTCAGTAATCCTTGTTGGACAGATCTTAACTACTGCAGCTAGGCAGGCCTGGGTATAGTGCAACAGAACTGATGTAAGCCACCCTGACAGACAAACAGTCTCAGGAACAGGAAATATGTGTCACTATTGATCAGCTACACTAGTGACTCATGAGTAACACCATAAATACTGTGACAGTCTATCACAATAACTGCAGATGTTGGTTTGATTGACAGAGCTTTTAGCAGCCTTTAAATTAGCTGTATGAACACTGCATCACATTTGCTTTGCTATTCTTTTATCCTGTTTCCTTCTACCCCCTCTTATGATGACCCCACCTTTGCTGTCCATGTTGAATATCCTCGCTGCTGAGAGAATGCTCTACACCTCAAAAGATGAAGCATTGCATAAACACGGTTCAGCCTCCTTACTTCTCCATCAGCCCATCGGCACACTGTTTCACTGGAGGAATCGAAAGGGACTGCATGCAAGGCTGTGCTTCCTGCATGGGCACTGCCTGCAGGAGGAAGAGGAATGCTCTTCACTGCTCTTCTCTGCATCTGTACTGGGCCCTGTGCGTGGGCCTGTGTAATGGTTTGCACCAGGAAGATAAAAGTTTTAGCACGCCTTTTTCCACAAAAGAGAAAGTTAAATATTTGTGTAATGCTGCCTGTAGTCAAGGTCCTTTAAAGTACTCTCTGAGACAGTGACAGTGGTCCATAAGTAATGTTAAGACCACAGGGGCAAAGATGTTACACACTGTCATAAGTCTCGAGGGTTAGAAAAAGTGCACCTAGCCTTCACTTTTGATCTGGATGATGTTGCTAGTGATACTTTCTCCACATTAACAGACTGGCTGATTTGTTCATTAGACTATTATTCACAAATAATTATAGGTCACTTCTTGTAAAGTCTATGCTTTTGCATGAAGTGCATTAATCAGGCATCATTCTTGCTCTGAAATGCAGGGAAACAGATGGCTACAGCAATAGTAGGAATGACTGTCTCTAGCCTCAGCAGCTTGAATGTCTAGTCAGTCAAGAAAATTAGTTTATTATGCACAAGATTTATTTGAACTTTGGCTATTTTTTCGCTAACATGCACATGAATACTAAAGGTTTAAATCCAGCTTTGACATTTGTTTATCTGAAAGAAAATTATTATTTCAATAAGGAAAAAAAATGTGTTTTCTACACCTAACTGGCAAAGCAGGACTGATAAGTATTTCCTTCTTTCATCTGTTTGGAAAAAAAAAGATACTATAGAGTGCAAAAAGAGCCTGTCTAAGAAGTCACTTGCAAAAATTCATATTTATTATCTCACTCTGTGTTCAAGGCTTAATTCTGATGTTATTTGTGTGATTTTGTATTCTTATGATATATAGTTCAGTATACTTACCTAGACTTTAGAATGCTGGTTTTTAGCCATATCTGATATAGCATGGGGATTTGCTTTTGATGAAGCCAACAACCTAGGTTTATTGTTGAATTATTACTCCTCAGTTACCAGACCAAGGGGGAGGTGGAAGGCATACTAGAAAATAAGTGAGATACTAGCCTAATCTCTGGTCTTTAGTTTCTGCTCCTGTCTCTTGCTTTAGTTTGTGTATTACAAACTCTTGCCTCTTCACCTTCTTACTTTTGCCAGTTTTAGGTGTCCTTTAAACAGGTGTTTTGGTCTGCAGGCCTGCATTCAGGATCACCATCAGCTCTACTCGAGCTGCTACCACTGCTCCTATGAATTCAGCAACTGGGAAAGTCAGATGTTTTCTCAAATACTTCAATTCATCTAATGAAACATCTAATGCTCATTGCTAAAAAAAAAATCCCACCTGTTTAAGAGCTAGATCCAGCATAAGGCTTAGGAAGTAAATGAAAACCTACCCTAGCAACATCTTGCCCTCATTCCCATCTTTCGGTAAAGGCAGAAACTGTCAGACTTTGAGTCTTCAGTAGTTCCGGTGCAGTACAGACACTCTATCAAATCAGCTTTAACTGCACTGAAACTATCTCATCAAAAATATAAAGAAATTTTCCCCAGGCTAAAGGACCACCAGTGTGGTGGATAGCTCTATATGGACCTGACAAAGAATTCTGTATCCTAAGCAAGTGTCAAGGTCCCACCTTAAACAGTTAGGGCTTTGAGCTCATGGTGTAGTTATTATCCTTTAAAGACCGACCTCTTCTATAACAAAGGATGACCAAAGTGAGAGCAAAGCATTCAAGAGGACACTAGGAAGTGATTACATTACAAGAAAGAAGAAATGGTTCTGGAAAATATTAAAGAAATACCAGAAGAGATTTCTAAATCCTCCCTCTTTATTATATTATATCTGAGAAATAGAACATAGTTACATTATCTCAATAAGTTTGTATTATCTCAATAAGTTTATATTAGGCAACTAAAATAAAAAAAAACCCAAAAAACAAACACCTCTACAGATCTGTTGCTTGAAAAACAGGTCCACTTCTACTCTGTGAACAGCAGTTTTTAAACCTGCAGAAGATTTATAAATAATGTTTATCTCCTTCAACAACCCTTTTAACAAAAGCAAAACCAAAAAAATCCAGACCTGTTCCTGGAACATTCCTTCAGATAAATAAGGCCATTAAGCAGTGGAAAATCTCACATAACAAAGAATTCACACGATGGGCATTGCCCTGTTGTGGAATCTTCTTTTCATTTCCGTCTAACTAGAACTAAATATTTTTCTTCGTGGAGAGGTACGTTAAAGGGTTTTATGTTGTCGTTGTAGTTTTGTTTTTTGATTTGTTGATTGTTTTTTCTTTATTTCTGTTCGTGATGTCTGGTTTTTCTAGCATAGATTCTGCCATGCTTGAAGCATAGACTAAGGGCTCAAAACTTGAGTGTCCCTTTTGGAAACAGTAGGATTTCTGATGTGATCTTACATTGTCAATAAATAATGAAGGTACCAGTGCAAAGCATGTTTGAAAAGTGGCTGATCCAACAACCTATTTACAGGTATGATAACACAAAGCAACTAGTCTCCTTTTGTATTCTTAAATACTATGTGGTTTTGTTTTTTTTTATGAAAGTTATCCTTGTACTACTGGAACATTTTGTTGTCATGAAGTGGTTATGAACTGCAGAAGTTAAAACTGATTGCTTTTCTTAGGCAGGCTCCAATTATATTCAATAACTAAAGGCGCCTTTAACATAAAAAGAGACAAGTTATTACAATCTTATGGGTGCAAAGGCTTCATTATCAGTAAACACTGAGGATTTTGGCTTTTTTAACAGGAATAGTGTCAGTAAACATTTGAGACATGTAACAAATATCAGAGTATTTCCAACAGACTACAAGTATGTATTTCTGTTATGATGATGAACATCTCACTGTCCACCAATATGTGGACCTGCACACAAATACCTTTATGCAGAATTTATTTAGATTCAAGAAGACACCATTTTTTTTATACAGCTTAGAAAAAAATGTAAGTATTAAGAATATACTGTTTGTTGCAAGTTATTATGCTTGTTTTACATGGCATAACTCAATAATGAATCACTACAGAATCCTGATCACATCTACTTACCATATTCATATACACTCATCAAATTATATTTCAATTTGATCTAATTAAAATGTTTCACATTATTATGCTTTTTAAAAATGGTGTCAAGTTGAAAACTACCAATCTGTAATGTCAAATCTGGTCCAAGATCACAGTGTTATTTCCAAGGTTTTTTTCTGAACATTTTTCTGTGAAACTCAGAAATTTTTTCTTTACTTTGATTCCCACAAAAAATTTAAATATTTCCAGCTGAAACTGGAAACACACTATGCTAACACTTTAAGGGTATAATCCCCAGCAGCCTTCAGAGCAGAACCAGTACTGTTACAAGCATTAAATATTAAATAAGTGCTAGTGTCATAAAAGGCATTGCATGCACAGGGAAAATCACAGTTCCAGGTAATATCAAGAATTAAGGTAAGGTGGCAAGCTACCGGATGACAGTAATGCCTTGGCAACTTTGTAAATAACTTGAGACTTAAAAAAATTCTTAAGAATACAGTATGAAAGCAAATCTGAGATTATACCTCTGTGGGCTTCTCACCTGCAACTTCAGGCATTCCATGGGGTCAAAACAAAACCACACTCTTGATATGCAAAATTCTGTTTCTGCATCTGACCTTTATCAAATTGATGCACAGTCTGGTGGGCTGAGGCAGAGTTATAGGCAGAGCAGTGAGTAGCCAGTATCTTCCCCAAATTAACTAACGGGTTGCTGTAGTATGTTTGCAAAGCTCACTATATAAAAGCCGTGATGTTAAAAAGAAACCTTCCTGATCCCTTAGGAAAGGGCATAATGGTCAATAAGGGCAACTAAGCCTAGGAGGTTCACTGTAGAAGGAGAAAGTTTGAAAATAAGCTGGGAAGAGAATCATTTGTCATAATCATACCCAGCTGAAGGAAATTTATTGTCAGAGTAGAGAAGTAAATAAGTTTGTTAGTCTACATCTTATGAAGAGAGTACTATGTATGTATTAGGAAGCCACTAAAAATTAGACAAGACATACAGTTCATATTTTTTATTTGGAATGAATGGAATAATTTTTAAAATGAGACATTAGCAATTTCACTTTTCAGTGTTTTTGACTGAAAAAAACAATAGCCCACTACAGGTTTAGAGAGCCAGTGTGAGATGGAGAGGGTATCTGACAGTCACCTGGTAAGGTTCTTAATAGGGAACAGGGCAAGCTGAGTGGCCATAATAGCCTCTTATCATCCTTTAAAGAAGTGTGATTTGCCTGTGGAAACATCTGAGAAAAACTTCACTAGGGACTTATTCTCTGTGCTGCCAGTCTTAGGAAGTAACAGTGACAGATTGTTGACAATAATATCTAATAAACTCCTTGCTGTGGTCTTGTAGCCTGAGAAGTAAAAAGTGATACACAGAAACACCGGCAATAAGACGGAATTTTATTTTCCAGCCATTGTCATTTAAAAAAGACACTGCTGCTCCCAGAGCTCCAGCCACCTCCAGCCAGCCTCATCCTTCCAGTTACACTTATCCACCGGGAAGCAGGCTGCAAGGTTGTAAAACAATACGTGCGATTCCCTCTAGGAAGGTAGACTGTGTGGAAATTAGACTGTTCGTTTCATAATGTGCAGCCTTTGAAGTATAAGAGAAACTAACGGATTTGGACATCACTGTTGGGTATTCCAGATTGCACTCCACCACCATTGCCTTTCTGAGTGTTTGTCCCCAAAGAAAGAGTGGCCGCAGCCACCATGTGTTACATGGCTCTCCTAAACGCTCTCAGCCATAAGCAAGCTTAATCAAGAGAAGTGTGAAATCACAGCAAAGCCAGTGCTTCCTGTTTTGCAGATGGTGAGCTGCCAGAAAGGATCAGCCCAGGCTTTAATTGCAAGGCTGATGAGAAAGGCAGGCAAGATGGGAAAGTATGTGTTATGGTGTGGGCAGACCATTACATAACAGTGAGGCTGTTGCACACATGGTCCTGTATGTATCAAAATGCACTAAATGAAATGGCACCATCCATGTTTTACACACTCCAGAAACAGACAGAAAATACTGTACTTGTGTGCGTTCTGATGATGATGGTTCAGTTCACTGGGATAACCACTGATGGTTGGGAGGGGAGTCACTTGGTTGAGGTAACAAGGCAGTTTGTTTCCTGTACGATGGGCAAGAGCAGCAGTGAATGTGGAAAACCACACCAACTGCAGCAAAGAGTATCTGCAGTGCAGGCAAAACGTAGTGGTTGTGTCTTGCCTGCATGCAATCATTAGTTTTACATTCAGAGGGTCAAACTCTGCTTTATTGCACTAGTCATGGCCTCACTGATATAAGTTCTGAACCTTATCAAGAATCTGGTAAGACTGTGATTTGAAAATTAACAGCAGCCTTTCCTCCTTTCTTCACTTTCCCCAGGAGTATATGGAGCTCATCATGTGCTCATCATACACATACCCTTATAGACACATACTGCTGTATACTTAACACTCAAACACTAGGTGCACATGTACATAACCTTATAAAGGAGCATAGATTTTTTTTTTCTTTAGGAATAGATTGTACCCTAAGGCAAGGAAATGTCCTCTATGTCACCCTAAGAAATTTCAAAGAAGAAACTGTGGCTTGTAGAGCCATTCTAATCCTTTTCTTATTTTCCTACATGGGCCACTTGTGACAAAGTTGTGCTTATATCACCCAGGAGCAAGGAGGTATCCCTGGATCTCTGTGTTTCTTTAATGCTGAAGGAATTAAAGAAATATGATACCAACTGCTTGTCAATGAAACAGTCAGAAAGAAAGTCAATAATCACCAAGATAGTTGACTGAAGTATAAAATCCATACTTGACTGAAGTGTCCAAAAATGCCTGAAGTATTGTGACCTTGATGTTTGTGTTTTAAAAATCAACTTCAAAACCTAAGCGGTAAGAAATCAAAGTTTTCATTGTCTAACAAAATGGTGCCAACATGTGAAACAAAATGTTTGTGGAAGTACCTGCAGGCACCGGGCATCAGCTTTTTCTGTGTTTTTTTTTACATAAATTTATGATTCTACATGGGTTGTATGGGTTTTCTATTTATATAATGCTGAAGGAAGGATATAATGCCCAGGATATAATATAATACTATTTATATATATCACCAGTTCTTTGGGTATGTGTCGCGGTGAGCCAGAATCAGAGACATTTACTCATAGAGTTATCGTATCTGTTCCGATTTATTGTGAGTTAGTAGTTCATATATATAGGTTTACTCTTAAGCGTGACTTTACATGATTGGTTAAGGCATATATTTGTACAATTCTAATTGGAGNGGGTATGCCTGAGATAGAGCTAATTTTCCCCACAGAAGCACTCATAGTGCTGTGCATTGTAGAAAGATGTTGAACACTCCAGTGCTTTGGCTCCTAAAGCACCCGCTATGCTGGCTGAAGTCCTGCTTCCCAGGAAGTGGATGGACACTGCCTGCTGATGGGAAGTAGACAATAAATCTTTTGGTTTGCCTTTGCTTCCACATGTGACCTTTAGCTTTTGCTTTATTAAACTGCCTTTGTCTTGACTCATGAGGTTTTTTCTGACTTGTTGTCTACCTACTCTCTCCTACTGAGGATGGGAATGATAGAGCGGCTTGGTGAGTACCTGGCATCCAGCCAGGGTGAAACCAGTACACTAATTTAAGGGACTTTTTTTTAATCTTAGGTTCAGGAAAAAACACACACCAAAAAATCCATAACAAGTCATCCAGATTATGCAAATATGTTGTACCAGAACATGTTACTTGAAAAACAGCAGAAGTGAAATATTAAATATCTATGCAATGTAAAGAAGATTATCTCTGAGGAGAATAAATTTCATACATTTCCAGAAAAGAATCTGTCTCTCTTTAAGAAGACAGACTGGAAGCTTTTAATATCTACATTCAGTACATGTTTATTTAAGGATTTTGGTCTACTCATATTAAGGCTGGGAAATCTTAACCAATACTCTTTTTTAAAAACATGATCCTCTGTTGTAATTTTTAGTATTTTGGTTTATAAAAAGAAGAGGGTCAGTATTTCTGGAAAGAACTGCTGACTGACAATTCAGCAATGTACCCTTATAATCTTTAGACAATTTTTTTTAGAAACCAAGAAACCAAGGCTTCTTCATCTAAAATTTCAACTATATCCAAACACATCTGTAATGGGCAGCTGCTTTTCTTTTTGCAACAGTAATGCAATCAGAAATTCTCAAATAAGCCTCACAGACTGTGATAGAGTAAGATGATACTATACTTTGTATGTTGCCTGCTCATGAACCTGCTCCCCAATAGTGTTGCAAACACCAACAATCAAAAGGTACATCTGTACATCCTAGTATACTAAATGCACTTAGCTTGCTGACTGGCTAAAGCTCTCAGCAAGTAGACAGACCCTCCAGAGAAGACATCATGAAGTACAGAATGAAGATTTTCCTCCTACATTGTAGCTAATTCCTGGGGAAAAGAAGCTTCACAAAATAGTAATAGCAATTGGGGTAAGTTTATGACTACAGCAACCTGTAAAAGGAGCCATTCACGGCGATTCAGTCCAAATTTGTCTGTACTTTTCCCTAAATTTAGGAATAACCCTTTATTAGATGAAGTAGGAAAGGAATGCTAGAACGAAAACGACAGTACTGAATGGAAAAGCTGTCAGTCAGCAGTCTACATTGATCAAAATGACAGCTCAATCAGAGATTTAGCAGGCGAGACTATGATTTTTTGTCCTCATTTTCCCTCCTTAATTCTTTTCCACAGTGTATCATTACAAAAAACCCATGATTCATAATTAGCTTTTGATTACATTACCAGAAAGGATAATTAGAATATTGGGATACATCCCTCTCTAAAGAGTATTTCAAATTATGCTATGACATTCTCTTGCTATCCAGAAATTTTTTCTTTGACTTCTCAGTATCGATGTTAATTGATTTCCATAGTTCTGACTGTGAAGAAATCACCTGATTTTTTTGAAAGAAAATGAGATTTATCCTGAGCAGTGCAAGTAGATGCCTGCAGAATCTTATTCAGAAGGTCTGAACCTACCATGTGTTACATGTGTTTTCTGAGATGTAGAAAATGTTTAGTTAACAAACAATACAATATAACTGCAAGTAGGTGAGCAATCAGTCATTTCATACCACTTGTACCTGATCAATCACATGTGAGTCACCATTAATAAGGTTAATTAAAACCAGTATCAATACAATGTTTTATTAAAGCTTGGTGTTCATAGTGCTAGAGAAAAGCATAGTGGAAAAATCATCACTGCCATCCCCTCCCCTTCTTGCCTTCCTATTTAACTTGGTAGTTGGCAAACACACAGGTAACTTATAAAAAACTGTGTTGCTCACTTCAGAACACCTAGTTGATGGTGTGGAGTTCTGCAGTAGTTGACCAGGGCAGGCAGAGCTGGGTACTGGCAGCAGGGTCTATCTCCAGCACTGTGAATGGTGAAAAGAACCAAGGTCCAGCCAGGCTGTCCAGCCAGACAGCAACAGGCAAAGAAAAGGACAGACTCAGCTAGATACAAAGCTACAACATACACCCAAGGTCTACCCAGGTCTGAACATTGGCACTGTTGCAGCATTGTTTTGCAAGGGAATGATGGTGGCCCATGGCCAAGGTGGCAGGGAGCATCATGGAAGGTTGCTCAGGGCCACCAACTAGGTTCTAGTCTGAGGAAACCTTGTTCCTGCTGCTCCCTGACTCTTTTAATAGAGACCTAACCCCATGCCCAACCCTAACAGACGTATCACCTAGCCCTATCCCTGTTTTGGCTGTTCTCACAGGTTATAGTTTTGCTCTAAAAACAGGAAACAAATGCAGGAGCTAGAAAAATAAAGCAAATGTTCTCATGCAAACACAGATTTTTGAGAAATACATGGCATTATTGGCTGACTGTGGTTTTAACTCAGTATCATTGTGAAAAGAACACATCACCTGCATTAGAACTGGGTGAGCAGATTAAAGGAAAGGAAAAATAAAAATGATCCACTTGTAGAGAATCTTATAGCAAATAAAAATGTTTCTGTCCTCTGCCATGGCTTCAGCCTGCTGACCTGCCCCAATATCATACTTCAACAGGCAGTGCAACATATTTAAAGAGCCCCAACAGTGTAACTTGGTTTAAGTTCCTAGAGACACCAATTAGAACATTGGAGCCCCAGGAAAGGAAGCATTAAGTGTGGAGTGAAGCAGTTTCCTGCATTTCTTCCAGCCTGTTTCAGGGACTGAAACAATAGCAAATATGAGTGAAAGAGTTAGGAAAATTGTGCTTTTCCCTAACAGAGGAGCATAAGCTTAGAAGTCAGTGGCACAGCAGAGTCTGCTATAGCCCTGACTATAAGCAAGGTCCTATAGAAACTCTGCTGGGGTGTCTCACGGCCCCTTTGCATGTTCACACTTTAAACAGAGCAGATCAGGGATGGGAATACTGAGGCAATGATATCTCTATCCGGCCCAATATGAATCCATATTCCCGAGACTGAAACTAGCCTTGCTGCCTGCTACCTACATGTTGAGTATCATTAATATTCATACCTGATAATAGTCCCCAGAATATATCTAGAGAATCTGTGTCAGTGAGCAGAAACTGGGCTATAGGGACAAGTCTTGTTGGAATATAAAGATATAACTTCATTTAAAAGAGGAAAATTGTTTTGTTTTACTTTAATTGAACTAATTTCTTCATTCCCATCCAAAACTGCTTTACAGACAAATCAGGACTTCCTTGTGGCTAACTATTGTATTCTCCAGTTAACAATAAATAAGGCTTAGCACACAAAAGTGTAAGAAGTTATTTGTGTACATGAAGGGGAAAACAGATTTCATAGGATGGATTTACATACTTTATTTAGTATTAGCATATATTAGGACCACTGAGAATGGCTATGCATACAATGCATACAATGAATTAACCTGAGAACAGATCTTTATTTTCACAGGACTTTGGTATCAGCCCATTAAATTACTGGCACTGATGTTATTTATGATATTACATATTTGTAATCATTATGAAAACAATCACTACAATAGATGAGCATTTTCAGTATTACAAGTGTGACAGATGGCATTTAAACATAAAATAAATAACTTAAAAGGCACCACTTCTGATTCAGGAAATATTTGATCTCCAATGTTCTTGCATTCAGCAAGTTCCACGTCACTGGAAACTCAGATAAATTTAGAGGAAATATAGTTATATTCTTACAGTATTATAAAAACTATTACATAAATGTATTGATTTATTATCATATAAATTAACACTAATTTATGTTATCTAATATGTATGTGTCATGGGTTTACTCCAGCTGGCAGTGAAGCACCAGACAGCTGTTTGCTCACTCCTTCCCAGGGTGGGCTAGGGGAGAGAATGAGAAAAGTGAAAATGAGGAAACTTGTGGGTTGAAGACAGTTTAATAAGTAAAGCAAAAGCCACACACCGAAGCAAAGCAAAGCAAGGCAAGGAATTGCTTCACCACTTCCCGTCAGCAGGTGGGTGTTCAGCCATGCCCAGGACAGCAGGGCTCCATCCCATGCAACAGTTGTTAGGGACAAGAAATGCCATCACTTTAGACAACCCCTGCTTCGTTCTTCTTCTTCCAGAATTATATGCTGAGCATGACATCATATGGTATGGGATATCCCTTTGGCCAGTTGAGGACAGCTGTTCCAGCTGTGTTCCCTTCCAGCTCATTGTGCATCCGTAGCCATCCCGCTGGCAGGGTGGTGTGAGAAGCAGAAAGAGCCTTGGCTCCACGTAAGCACTGCTAGGCAGTAACAAAAATGTCTATATGACAAAAACATCTCTACATTGCTAACTCTTTGGCAAAAATCCAAAACACAGCCTCAGACTAGCTACTATGAAGAAAATAAAGTCTGTCCAAAGCTAAAACCAGGACATTATATAACTGTAGATATTTGGAGATATACATCTATATATCTATATCTATATTGAATTGTTGTTATATGGAAAAGGCATATATATACATATATCTCCTGCCTTATCCATGTACCTGTAATTTCGCTAGATGGGTTTTCAGTTCAATTCAGTGCAGTCATTCAGATTAATTTTCTATTTTTTAAGTATCAACAGCATGTACAACTATCTAACCTGTAGATTAAACTTAAATTGAATATTCCTAGGTTATACACACTATTTAGCTGTCTCCAACTGGCTGCTTACACCACTGAAAGCCCACTGATATATGTGGACCTGTATGTGAAAGAAACTGGGAAAAGAATGAGAAAACAAACGGATGCTATTGGAAGAATATTTTTTTCATTGTAGTATATCTGCTCTGAGTGCTTATATGATCATTTCACTTCCCTCCAAACACGCTTAGTAATAAATAGCTCACAGCATCATAGAAATATGCTGGGTAAATGCTGCAAGTTATGAGGCAAATTTACTGCCTCATAAACTCACAGCCAAGTAAAGCTGTCATTTGCAAGAACAATTAAGTCATCATTCTGTTCCATGGAGGGTATAGGGTATTCCTGAAACCTGTAAATTCACAGAAAAGGGAAATTGGTCATATGTTCAGAAGGAATACTAGCATTTTATTAATATTATTAATAGCAAGCTTCAAGCCTGCACATATTTTCATTGTTTCCCAGGATTTGCAATTGAACCCCTACTCCTTATCATGTAATACTGTTAAAAGGCAGAAGCAATGCAATATTACCCTGTGAATGATTTTGTTGTTGTTGTTGTCTGGGCCTGAAGTATATTCTTGAAGCCATACTACTGAGATGTTGCTAAAAAGAGAGAAAAAAGGATCAAAGGATAAGATTGCTATCTCTCAACCATGTAAATTATCTGACATCTGGAGCTACTATAAAGATTGCAAGTATGGAATGAAGATTGTCCAAATGGATAGAAGTTGACGTAATAAAATGCCTCTGTTGCATGACATGATTTTCCTACTGCCTCAAATAAACTCACAATAGGATCTTTACAGGATGATTTTTTAATCTGCAGGGAGCCACATGATAGAACTTCACAAGAAGTGCTTCCTGAAATGCCCTCGTAATTCACAGATTTTGTGAATCCTGTAGGTGCGAGCGGTATGGATCTGTAACCTCCTCATTAAGTAGTTGCCAAGGAATAAAACATCTGTGTAAGTTGAAACATCCACAACCAGTATGTATATGCTGCATCGTGACAGTGTACATCATCACTTCCCTGAGAATCTGTGTCCTATATGACCTTCACATTCGACCACAGTAAAGTATGTGTATCTCTTGCGCGCAAAGCTATACATCTGTGCATTGAGGCTATCTTGCTATACATTAGGTGAAAGAAATACCTTTGGAAAAGATTAAGGAATGAGGCTGAACTGGACACAAAAAAAAGGCCTAGTTGGTAATTTAAGCAATGCTGTCTCTGTCAGTTTAACTTGGAAGAGCACAAGCCTGAACTCCCTCGTTGTCGTCACTGTCAGAAAGCTGACCCACATTTCACGTTTAATTAGAAGTGAGCTAACTGGACCTCCAGGTAAAGGAAAGTCAGACTAAAGCTGCAGAAATGGCTTGTCTCTGCTCTGCTCTTCAACAACATAAATGCAACCTTTGTGAGCCACTTGGTTTGTGAAGTTGAGGCTAAACTCAAGCAGAGTTCCTAAGGGCAGGGTGGATAAAGCCCACATCCCCTTCGATGCCACCGCGGAGAGGCATTAGGGTGGCATGATGTTACGTGATGTCTGCAGCTTCTGGAAGCCAGTCCATACAATATCCAGATCCTGGCTAGCACTGCCAGCTTTGCTCGCAGAACTGGAGGTAGCAATATTAGGGAACTGCAGGGAGCAAAAAGCTGGTGTGGCTGTCTCTTGAGACCATCATTTCTGGTTGAGGAAAAGTGTTATAAACCCCAAAACATACATAGCACAAATGTAAAGCTGACATGGAAAATTCCCATCTAAAATCCTACAGAAAGTGACCCAAGATCCATGTTATGAACCAGATATCAGAATATAACGCATGTTCTACTTTCTCATTACTGTCAGGGGAGACATATAAATGTACTAAAAGCCAGAATAGGCCCCTTTAAATTATTAATTGTACTTGCCTAATAATAACTCGGTGAATAAAAAGAAAAATGGTAAAAATGTACTATTAAAAACATATTAAAACAATAAAACATGTCAAGTGCACTGTACTTCACGCAGCCCTTTTCTGTATAATTTATATTTTTGTCCAAGTATCTTTAAGTAAAATTACACTTTTTTTCCCAATTTAATATTTATGATGTTAATTTCCAGAAAGTTTATATGTTTTGCTGAATGTACATTTCTGAGCATCACACTGATTCTCACAGTGGATGTAAAGAGGTCCCTGATGCCAGCAGTACCCACTGTTGACATTTCTGAGTTGTAAGAGCCAAAAGTCTTTGATGAGCTGAACCACTGAAAACTCATGTTACACCAGAGACAAACTGCAGCAGCAATGGGATGCAGCAGCTATTTTAATCCCAATGGAAACAGAATGTACAAAGCACATCAGTATCTTGACTGACTCTGGTTTAAAAGGTTGTGTGCAACTGTACAGTAATAAATGGTTTAACTGGATCTGAGAGTATGAGGCAAATTCCTAAGAGAAAGACATGCAAACACTGCTATTTGTTCATGTACTTGAAAACATTTTTTTTTTCCAATGCACTGTTATAAAGATGTAACTCTCAGGTTTATTATAGAAGTAGTTCAGTTTTTTTTTTTTTCTTTTTTTTTCTGATGGTACTAAAAGCTCTTCTGCGAAATGCAGTTATAATGTTTTTAAAAACATCACAAAAACAGATAATCAGCTTGAACATAACCTATAAAATATGGTGTTGTGATCCACAGCAGTAAAGATAACTAGCTATTTTTTGAGAATTTCACTTCTGTGCAGATCACTAAATTCCTACTAATTATCCTGCAGTTAAAAAGTGAGCAAATTGCTAATGTTATTACACTCTGGGCTTTGCTCTGAAAGAAACGACATCGTAAATCTAGTTGTGCTATTAGAATTCCTCTAACTGGAAAGGAAATCCTTTAAACTTATCTAGAAGATAAGTTCACCACTTCCATCTCCATCTCCACCAAGATATTCCATCTCCATCTCCCATCACATCTCCACCACTAATATATTTTCTCTTTGAATATAGGTATTTTCTTTTACATTCCTCCTTTCATCAAAATTTCCTCTTTAATTTTTCATGGTTATTCTAAATGCCCCATTAAAATAAGGCAAGTCCCTTTCTTGGATGCTTGTTCTTACTGCTTTCTAAATTTCAAATTCTATAGTAAGCGAAGAACTTTTAAAAAGCAATTCCAAGGGAGTGTAACTGCTTGATTTCAGATAAAGCAAAAAAAGGGCCTACTGGACTTGTGTTGTATTCATCAACTAACATCATCAGTGAATAAATGCACGATAAAGCTCTATAAATTCTGAAAAATAATTTTTCAACAAAGATATCCAGATGGTATATGGCACTTTGAATTTTCCTAATGGAATTGTGTGATGCCTTTACCACTGGAAAAAAAAAAAAAAATCCCTTTTCCCCATTCATAATAATAATAAAAATAAAACGTGTCTGTAAACGTGTAAGTCCAGTAATTACTAATTTGTAACAAGGTAAAAGGAAATCTCATTACATTTTGTCTGGACCTAACGTGTTATCAAATGAAACATTCTAGGAAAAATGCTATTAAAAAATAATCTTTCTTACATTTAATATAACATACTCTGATTCAAATATAATAACTACACATGATAGCACAGCTGCTCTGTAAAGATGGGTTAATCAAAGAGTTTGAGCAACCAAAAAGCAGCTCTGAGGCTTAGAGTATATCTTCAGCATAAGGGGGTAACACACAAGCACTAAGTACATTTATCCAATCCTTTATCTATCTGTTAGACTGAGCAGGAATTCAGTTCCTTGTCCCTGTCTGCCAAAGGCTCCCTCAGTGGCAATGCCCCAATGTGCACGATGGATGGTCCAGGTCTCCCAAGGAATGCTAATTCCAGCTGAGTCTATGAAGGTGCCACCACAGATGAACTAAAGTGATTGTCTCCTGTTGTACTGTGGCAGGTGTCACCAAGACTTCCCATCATGCTTACCGCTCTGGGGCACAAAACCCCACCCCACAGTGTTTTCAAGGAAGAAGTGGGTCTTCAAGAAAGAACGGCATAAAAAATTAATTCAAACAAAGTTTGCTTCCAGTGAAAATAAATTCCTCAGAACTCAAGGAAATTCCTATGGCCAGCCAGGATACAGCTGCCAGCAAAGATGACAGAAGATTATAAGGAATATGGGAGAAAGATTGTAATAAAAGGAGGAAGATGATGCATTGAAATTTAAGAAAAACAAAAAAGAAATCAATGTCAGTGGAGATCTGAACGAAAAACGGCTTCAGCAGAAATCCTTTTCATTTTCACGTACTGAGCAGATAGAACTGGGAAATACTAATTCACTGCAAGATAAAAGTTTTTGAAGTTTTAAGATATATAAATTGCACATTTTAAAACCAAGTGAATAAAAAACATTTGGAGTTTTCATATTCATATCTTTCAATGGTATAATTTTCAAGTTACATGCACCCTATATTTAGATTTAAATCACATGTTTCTTTACTTGCAGAAGAAAATTTCTTTTTTAGTATCTTTTTTTCCCTTATAACAGTGTTGCTCAGCCTTTTCGGCTATGCTGACTAAACTCATTAACACATAATTCAAGAAAGATGATTAAAATCACAAAAAATAAAATTAGATTGCAGTATTTTATAATCTTAATCTTAAAAATGTTTTATATAGTATCATAAATTAATTTTAAGTGCAGCTTCAACTGATCAGTTTTGCTGTTCTTGGTTTGGGATACATATATGCAACAATATATTGTTTATATAGTATACACAACACAGAATTTTATAGTTATTATAATTTTTAGTTGTTCTCCTTGCATAAATAAATCAGAGTAAAATCCTTACACAAATGACTACAATGAAAGTAGCTAGACTTGTATTAGCCCCTTAATACCTGTCAAGGATGTATATTACTAGCATTGTCAGTACTGGCATTTTACTTCTCAGACTTTTGTTTTTCCTGTATTATATTTATTGGCTGTGTGAGTATTGTACAGCTCAAGGAAGTTATCTATCTCATGCAGCTTAATGATTTCCAACAAAAAATATATATAAAGTTATATGACAGATCTGTGTGGCTGACTGAACGAGCCACGAGTAATACAAATAAAAATCAGGATTACTTTTACATTCAAGACAATAGCAGTATCAGAGGAAAAAGGACATAAACTACTTAGATGATATATTTCACTTGTCAAAAACAAAGCCAGTAAATTCCTCAAGCTACATATGTAGTGCTGGGAGAATATATAACTATTCCAGATGGGTTGCTACTCTTTAACTAAGCTATGGCATAAATCTGCAGGAGGAAAAATGCTTATTGATTTTTTTTTTTTTCTTGTTTTGTCACCAGATCAAGGTATTATTTGGATACTGAAATGTTTGGCTAGAACACTGGGTCGCAATACTTATTAAATCACAAAAAGAGTATGAGTAACTAGTATAAAGTCTCAAACAGAAACCCACAGCAAAGACAACTAAAAACCAGACAGTGGTAGAAAACTATGACAAGGCATGGACCATTAGGGCACTTGCCCTTTATGACAAGGTTCGGGATGCACCAGTCTACATCCCAGAGTTACAGCTCTGCGAACTGACATTTGACTGTGCCAGCTGCACAGTGCCCTGTGCATCTTGCCAGCATGATACCCCTCCACATACACTGGGCCCACTGGAATTTTTAACTTGGACTTTATCAGTCCAGCATTCAATCTCTCTGTTACCAACTCTGAAGTGCATGAAGACACACCAGAAGGCATATATTTGCGAGTTAACACACTGAGTTCAATTAATACATCTTCTAGGAATATTACAACAAACGAGGTCAGAAACCCAGCGCACCGCATAGTGACAAGTGGTTATAGGAGGTGTCTCTGCACTGCACTTTGTGCATCTGAAAGGTAAGTAGCTGTCTCTTTCATAAGCAGTCAATTAAGCTGCTTGTAATTGTACTCCCTATCTGCCTTTCCCCTATTTCCCTTCTTCCTAGAGTTCGGGCCAGATAGTCAATGAATTAAACTGCAAAACACACTACTCCCTGACCCTAAGGTTAGAACTATCATAAGCACTGACTGGAAATGGCTGCAAATAGTTCTTGTCATGCCCTCACTTTCCATTGGAAATCGAGTAATGACACAGGCAGTGAGTGGAAGCCCTTGCAAAGGTCATGATTTTATACCGGCTGAATCAATTTCCTACAAGAGCGTTGCAGAAAATGTGGATGGTTTTTTCCTAACGCTGTTGGTTTTAGCATATTTTGCATGCTTTTTTTTTTTTGGTATTGTACAAAAAACCCCAAACCAAACAGCAAACACTCCCTGCACCATCCTACCTTCCCCTCCCCCCCCCAAAAAAAAATAAATAACCAAACCCCAAACATAAACCAACCAAAAAACCCAACACAAAGCATGCTATGCAGCAATTTGTTGGTTTGAAAACTACGAGTCCAAGGTGTCTTGCTGGGGCTTCCACTGCTCAATCCACATCAGCTTAACTCTCAACAAAAGCAGAAGTAAGTGCTTCAGTTCTAAAATAACAGAGACTGAGCTCACTGTGATAAATGTAATTTCTAAGGAAAATACAGACTACCAAGTCAGTGAACATCTTAATATAAAAGTTATTAATGTGTGTCCGGGCTTCAGCAACACTCCCAAATATGCAAATGGGTATCCCCTTCAGCTGGGAGGGCAACTTTGTTCTCTTTGCAAACATCTTCACATTCCACTGAAATTTGCAGGAGAGCCAGGAGCTTGATTCATGTAGGTTCCAGTTAGCTGTAATCTGCCTCTGGCTTGTACTGTTCAAATATTTGGATGAACAAGAATCATAACTTGAATCCACTATCAATTAAATTAAAATATAGATATGGATTCAGGAAAGTAAGAAATAAGTACACAGTGGATAATAATATATATGTAAGCATTACTACTATGAAAAAACAAATAATATATTTTTTAGTGCCAACAAAAATATCGACTTCTCAGAAAATCATGCTTTCTATCTGTTCTAGCACAAGTGTTTTCTATGGAAGCACTGGAACTAATCATCAAGTTTTTAGGGTATTGGGATGAAATGATTACTGGGAAGAGTCATCATCAAGGTAAGATTAAAGATATCATAAATTACAAGCAGAAAATTGTCTATATTTTAACAAAAATTACTTTTGTCAACAGTATGGATTTTTAAACTCGTGGAAAGCACATCTTGTTACCATGTCACATGCAGATTACACTGACTAATTGAAAAACATTCCATGAGAAAGAATTCACTATTTTTTTCAAAAGCTTTTGTTGGTGTTTTAGGGTTTTTTTTTTCCCTCTCTTTCCATGTTTCTTCTCCATTTGATAAGCTCCACAGAAAAGACTTTTCCTATTAAGGATCACACTTAAGAACGCATTTAACTTTCAATGAAATTAATGGCATTTAAACTTGTGTTAAAGTGCTCTTCTGAACTATGGCCAACCGAAGTTCCTGTGAAGAAAAAGAAAGTTTCTGTGGAGAAAGCTGTGAAGTTCCTGTTTTTCAGTAGCTGTATGTGTTTGGGCCTCAATTTCACAGTCATATTATATTAATTTCCACAGGAAAGTTAAATTTCAATATTTATCTGGTGACTGAGTATCTGGATGGGCAGATTCTCTGAGCAGGTTTTTAAAGGTATCTGGGACCTTAAGAACACAAACAAGCAGCCAACATTTCTTCTGACTGTGAAATAACAACTGAGGTACTTACCTGCATTCTTAAGTGTTTAAAATAGTTCTGAAAAACTTCCTGGTCACACCTTAGGTCCTAGGGCAAAACTTTTAAATTCTGGTATAATAAAAAATGAACAATCACAGTATTGTCCCCAAAACTGCACAATAATCTTTGCCTTTTACAAGGGGTATTGAGATTTTCTCACCACTCTCACCACAGGTTTGCCTATGATGTGCCTCCTGCTTCCTGGAAAGGTGTCCTGATGGGAGGTACAGGTAGACTTTTCCCAGGTTACTTGCTAATGGTATCCTGTAATGTATTGAGGTGTCTCATTTACTCTCTTACTGATGATCCTACTCTAACTTACATACACCCCAATGGCTGGGGGTAAGGAAGTGGCACAGAATCCAAAATTTTTGCGCCAGACACTCCTACTCTGTACCAAGTTATTTAAATTGCCCTCAACCTCTGTACTCTTTCTGCAAAATAAATCTGAATATTGGTGAAACCCATGGGAGAATTAAATCCACATACTTCAATGGCGGTCAGATACTGTGTCAATGGGTATAGGTGGAAACATTTAAAGCACACCATCCCATAAAGTGATGTGACTACTGGTGTGGTCTGGCCCCAGCTGGCAGCTGCTTGCTCACCCCTCCTGACAGGATCAGGAGGAGAATGGGAAGGCAAAGGCAAAAATGTCAGTTGGGATAAGGACAGTTTACTGGGACAGTAGAGGGTGAAGGAAAGAACAGTAAGACTTATAACAGAAAATACAAAATAGGTGAAAAAAACCCAAGGCAACTTACTGACCCTGCAACTGACGGGACTCTCGTCCCATCCCAGAGCCACCCAGAGCCGTGCCACCCCTCCCCAACTAGCCCCCTTTTATACTGACCATGATATCAGCTGTATAGCATAGCCCTTTGGCTAGTTTGGGTCACCTGTCCTAGCTGTGTCCTATCCCAGCTCCTTGTGAAAATTAACACTATCCTAGCAAAAATCAGGACAACTACATATATATTTACTTTCCTTATTTTTTCTTGACTCTATCACAGATTCTATGATCCTCTGTTTGTTTCCTTCCTCTGTCAGAGAAGTACTTCAGTGTTTTTCATAGAAATCAGTGAAATTTTGTTTTAATAAAATTCCTAGCAAATATTTCCATAATTATATTTGCTAGAACAGGGCTGGGAAGCTTCAGATGGAAGGGAATAGCCATACTTAAAAGATATAAGAACAATGCCTCAAAAATTAATTTCATTTCAAGATGAGATTCATCTGTTTCTATGAAGACTCCAATAATGTCTTCCCTAACTGTATTAGTTACCCACGATTCTTTTGAAATCAATGATGATCTAGTCAATACAATTAGTGGAGTCCTTGGGATAGTGAATTTCAGTCTGAAATGCATTAAAAATAGGATAGATCAGCTCCAACATCACATTATCCAGGGAGATAACTTTGGTTCAAGTATGCAGATTTATCTTTAGAAGGACTGGTTTTCCAAAAATTTTACCTCTGAAGCCTCCTGCTTCTATTTTAGACTTGAAGATATGAATTTTTCCACGGAAGTTAGTCTACTTTTTTCTAACACTTTCAGTTTGTTCAGTGAAAGATATTGTCTAAACCTACAAACCTTACTTTTCATATACTTTTGTAATGCTTACAGCAATACTACCAATATTTCTCAATTGATTTTAAAGGGGCTTTAATGTGGTTGTTAGCAAAAAAAAAAGATGGAAATTTAAAGATGAATTAGATGAATTTCATCTCTAGTTTCCATACAAAATCTTATGAAATGAAAGTAAAAAATACTACATAAAATGGTGTTCTGTACACAAGTGCCATGATCCTGCCACTTCATAGAAGCCTTGTAAGCTTCTTGAAACCCTCTGTGGCCTCATGCTGTCCTCCAATGCCCGTCTGTGCCACTGCAAGTTTTGCTTCACTTCTCAAACAGGCACTTAAATCAGACTTACTTCTTCTCTTTCACACAGTTGGGGTGTTCTGCATTTGATTTCAGCCATCATCACTAGCAACCAAAACAATTCAAGGGAGAACTTTCCAAAAAGCAGAAATATTTCAAAGGATGATTTTACAAAGAATTCTACTGGAAAATTAATTATGGAATACAGTAAATGGAAGGAAATTGTGTAACATAGACCTCACAAGGGAAATACTTGTAGCTGAATTTTATAAACAATAGGAGAAAAAGAACATTAATACAATTTTCAAAGTTTTAAAATGTTCAGTAGCACAAGCAGATAAAACGACTCCTAGGCAAAAGTAGATATTGCTCAAGTTTTAGATATTCTGTTGTAAAGAAACAGGAGCCTTTAGTATGCACCTACTAAAGCACAAACGAGTTCAATTTCAGAGGCACATGAGGCCAAAGTGCTCCTTTTTGTATTTACTAAAATAACATTATTTCTATGGAAACTAGAAGTACTTAATATCTCATCCTGTCTTTAGGAAGGGAAATCTAATTTCCAGCCCCATATTTACATCAGCAGTTATCAAAAGCAGACTGATCTTGCTCTGTGGTTCATTCTAGCCATGAAGGTGAGAAGTTTGTTGTTTGTACAGCGCTCCATCTATGACTGTTTCTCTTGATTCCTCTTCCCTTTTCAGTGAAGATGAATCAGGGCTCTCATGGGTCTAATACAGACTAGAAGCCTTAAACTTACAAAGCCCAAATCTCTCAAAGCCTTAGCTTCTGAGCCATTTCCAGGTCTATTAGATCTATGTCTGTATGCACCATGTTGTGACTAGCATTGACAGCGAGTCTCCTAATTCGAGCTGACATGAAGATATGAGCCTGGTGACAGCCAAAAGCCGATTTCGTCAGGTGGATGGTAGAAACTGAGGGAGGAGGTGGGGCGATAGTGTACCGCCTCAGAAAGCCCTCTAATTCCTCAGTGCAGTAGGATGGTAGCAGAGGCCTGTAAAGCTGAGCTCCATCCATTCAATCATACAGGAGTTGATGGCTGGGGTACAAGCATCAAAGAACAGTGGTCTCCTGAGCAAAGTGTGGCTGGCAGTGTTGAGTAAGAGCCGGTACATAGATCATGCTTACATGGTATAAAACTGTACATGCAGATGGGCGTGACGCAGATTCAGGATGTGAGTTACAGGTCATAATGAGAACAATAGTGCACCATAGGCACATAGGGTACACTCTATGCATCAGACTACACTTACTTCATGTTTGTTAGTTTACTGCTCTCCCCACATTGTTGCATATTTTCAGTCCTTGCATTGGTTCGAAGATGGAGATCTTGCAAGAATTTCAGCTGTTTGAATTTTTCAGTGTCAATATTGTGTTTCTGTTGGAGTTCTAGCCAGACATAGCTACTTCCCTGAGCTGACTATAGCCAAGATCTCCTTTCTCTCCTTTAAAGACTTGCCCAAATAGCTGACTCACACTTATGCTTTTTTTACTCATGTTGTGCTTCTGAATAATTCCAAACGTCAGAAAAGATTGGGGAAAACTAGGAAAGCAGAACTAGTCCACAAACTTATGTTGCCTTGCACTGTATATGTACAACATATATAATATTAACATTGACAGAACCTATGTTTGTTGACAGTAATGGGATGGACCAAAGTTTTACATTTGGAAGACAGTGAAATAACCTTTCTTTTAAAAATTAAGTGTAAGTATTGTCCTATCAGGCACAATTTTAAATTTCATTTTACCCCCCCAAAATATATTTTTTCATTTTCCCACATAATCAGCACTGCGTAAAGATAGCACACAGACTTTGCATGAGCACTTAAAGATATTTTATTTGTCACAAAAATATTACTCTTAAGTCCTTTGCATTGTATTTGGAGTATTTATTCCGACATGATGAAAAAATGGAGGATTTCTTTAAGACTACTACACTCTTAGCAGCAGTATTATTTGGATACTTTTCTCAAAGACATGAAAACACCCATATTTTTTAAAAAAGAATTTTCATTGCATGTGGCATCTTGTCATTGAAAAGATGCAGCACTTTGCATATTTGGTATATAAAACGGCAGATTTGCATTGTAGTAAATGGGAGCCTGAAAACAATAGCTTATTTGTCAAGATATATAAAGATTTGTAAAGGTATTTGTAAAATACTTCAATGACTAACTTTTAAGTCTAAAAGTAGATAGGAGAAAAGAATTAGTGTCCTAGAACACTGATGCATTATTTGACACTTATTTTCTGTATGCATCGTTACTAAATGGGGTATTTTTCATTTCATTGTAAAATTTTATTTGTACTGTAAAATGAATCATTCACAGATCTAGTTGCCTAAGCCAAATTCTATATTAATACACATACCCTGTCTGAAACAGCTTGATATCTACCCTGTCTTATTTAGATCATAACAGATAGAGGAGCATAAGAAGAAAATGTTACTATACCAGACTGATATACTTCTGTCTCAGCACCTTATTTGCTAGCCTACTGTCAACTTTCTGTGAACTGTTAGAGGAGACGAGTGTTTCAGAGGCTTCAATGAACTATCTCAGCAGCAGTACAAGTGACCAGCATCTCAGCCTGTCATCCACCTAGATGAAGTTTTAAGTAATGCAATACCTGGATTAAGTTCGAGTACCAACTACTGAGCCAAGACAGCCTGCTAATCAAGTCTCCTGCCTCTGCTGTGTTATTTTCCACCAGCGAAGCTCCCACACAATCTCACATATGCTAATAAATTCATCAGTCTTGATTGAAAGAGAGTTCATGTGCTACCAGCTCTTTTCGAAGAGTGCAGCTGGTCTTCCTGTTTTTAAGTGGGCCTAACCCAAGCCTGCTCCTGCTATTTCTGATAAATATTTATATAGCAGTGTACAGATCAAACATGGATTTTTTTTTTTGCCACAAAGAGGCTTCAAACAATCTATATATGCATTCTTATTATGAAAAATAACTATTAAACAATTGCAAGAAACGGTACAATATGCTTAAAATAGGCTTACTTTTCAGTGACAAATCAGTTATGAAAAGACTCATAAACTTACCAGAGAACCAATACAATATTTGGTTAGGGATATGTGACTGCTGCTGAGACCCTGCAGACTTCCAGGTTCTAGAGGAAGCTGCTGATTTAAAGAGAAAGAGAAGTCTTCTTTCACCAAGATGTGCTCTTTTAACAACTTGGCCTGACTGGAGTCAGCACTCCTCATAACTCTAAAGAGGCCTAGCCTTTCAACTAGTAAGAAATTATCAGTAACCATTGAACTGCAATAAAAATTCTATTACAATACAGACTTATATTCATTTTTTTTTTTAATTTTCTGACTGAAGATGCTTACCAAAACTGTGAGCAACACTAAACTGAAAACTTTTGTTGTGGAAAGCAGCATCAATCTATTCAGAAACACTCTTTGGTAGTAAAAATTTGAGAAAGAGGCTAGTAAGAGAGTTAATGATATGTTTTGCCGAGTGAGAAAGAGAAAGATCAAGAGATTTATATAATTAGGAATTTGCTCAGAACTATCAACATAGTTTTCAAGGGAGTTCTTGTTGCTGAAGAAAACAGCACTTACTACCCCCCAGGAACTCTCAGAATTGGAAGTTTCTTGTCTGAATTATCCAGGTGTCTGTCTTTAAAACAAGTCAAGAGAAGTGAAAGACAAAAACACAAAGCTCCTTTAAAATAAGTTGATTTTGTTTCTATCACCTTTTTGATTTTTTTTTACATCCCTTCTCAAAAACTCATAGTACATTTTTTTTCAGAGTGAAATTCATGTTTGTAGAAATGGAGACAATGGAGCTATGGTGCTTTGTGATACCTGATACTCTAGCTTCAAATACTCTGGTAGTCTAAGAAATACTACACTTTCTTGGACCACAAATATTGTGAACAATAACAAAAAAAAAACCAACCCAATTCTCTAAAAATGACCTGTTAAAGTCATTTAGACCAGTCATGAAGACCAGAAGGCTTGTTTTGCTGCCATCAGTCATTGATCTTCTGGAAAAGGCTTACTTTGTAAAGACCAATTTGATCCCCAGTGCTGGAGACAGATAGACCAGTATCTTTGCTAGGCTGAGGCTGACTGAGGGTTGGATCGCTCCTTATATTTTCTCGCAAATAATGTAGTAGACTATATCCTTTTTTCTTGGATAATTTTTGTACATGCTCCTAAAAGATTTATGGCCATTTTTCTCCACGGGAATTCAGAACTTTGTCTCTGGTGGAAGATAAAGTGGTGGGATGTAAAAAAAACAAAGGTGAAAAAGTGGAGGACACCTGAATAACTTCAGTATCAGAGAGAAGCCGTGGCCTGCCTTGGTACTGGCAGTGCTGCCTTGCAAATTCTGTGGTGAGAGTGCAGAAATTTAATCTTTCCCGAACAGAATTTATTAGGATTATAAACCATTTATCTGTTTCATGTATTAGAAATTCTTATGCAATATGCAAAAAAAAAAAAAAGAAGAAAAAAGAAGCTGAAACTGGAGAAAAATTTATGTATGGTTCAGGGGATTTTAATACTGATTAACTTAGACTATGGATAGCTTGAAGTGATACAAAACTTAAGAAACAAAGCTAACCAATATTTCAAAACTTTCCATGAGTATGCAGGGAGCTGGAGAGTTATTAAAATTCCTCTATGATGGTAAAATATAATTATATAAGTAAATGTGAAGGGGGTAACCATGAAAACATAAACACTTTGGGCTTTCTGTATATTTGCAATGTGTTGAATTTCATTTAGAATTAAAGATTTATACACTAAGTAATGCAGAAGCAGTAAAATAATTATGTAAATGCCATTTCCATCTTCATGGCATGGGTTTTCTTTAAATATGCATGCTCATTTGAGTGTTCATTTGGACATAACACATACTTACCTATAGAGTTGTTCCACTTTTCTCAGATGTTCTTGCTGACTGTTGTCAGGTGGTTTGAGTGGTTTGCTTAGGGAAAGAAATCACCTAAGAATAGAAACCAAGACAAGTTCTTCAGAACTCCTTGGCAAAAATGAGCAATACAAATAATGTACGCAAATTTCAAGGGCCCTGAGGACACTGCCAGTCCCAGGGCTCCTTAACACTAATAAAAAGGAAGTATTATCTATTTAGTGGAAGTATACATTTAAAAATGCTATTAAATTTTACTAATAAATGAGACTTTCATGTTCTTCAATTTTTCCTTGAAGTAGCTGTGAGCTTCTCAGCTGCACTCTAGGAATTTATGAAGAAAAAACTCTTATCATATAAAGAAATCGCTTTTGTTAAATTTAAATAGAGATTTTTTTTTTAGAA
The DNA here is from genome assembly GCA_013399135.1 of Heliornis fulica. Taxonomy (NCBI): domain Eukaryota; kingdom Metazoa; phylum Chordata; class Aves; order Gruiformes; family Heliornithidae; genus Heliornis; species Heliornis fulica. The sequence goes on along the minus strand of VXBZ01007842.1, from coordinate 121,087 downwards.
GTTGATTGCTTACTCGTCTGCAGTGTTCCTATGTAAAGTCTCTAAAGATGATAATGTACTGAAAGCGTTATCTGCTAGGTAAGAGTCCACAGTTAAAATTACAGAAAAAAAAATCTTCAAAGCCAATAGAGTTAATTCACATGCTATATATGTTAATGTGGAAAAAATCTTCAGATATTACAAATACCTGTGTTTGATGCATCTCCAGATGCAGGTGTAGTCTTAAAAATGAGCTTCTTTTTCTCAGAAACAATTTGACACTCCTTCTCTAATTATTTTCAATTTCTGTGTAGAGGTGGATAAACTCATCCACCCCCAGTGATCTATAAGACAAGACTTCAACCGATACTCATGTTCATTCTTATGAACGATCAGTACAAAAATATACCAGTCTACAGAAACCTTCCCAGCTGCTCTTGCTTCAAGTGCTCTGTATTTCCAGTGCACACTGTTCAAGGCATGGTCAGCTCTGGGGCGACAGCCAAGCTGCCACCATGGCAGAGACACATGAAGGTTGCTCTCAGTCTCTCCTGAAGAAGATGATCTTTCTTCATTAGCTGTACAGAGGTTCTCAATTTAAGCAGACAAATTCTGTCTTTAAAATAAATCAGTGCTAAAATTTCTGACAGTGCATTTTTTTTTTCCTGAAAATAAATACCCAGCACTTTTCTTTGGTAAAATTAATCTTTATGCCTAGGCATAACACTCAGCCTATACAATGTGTATCTTTCACCTCCTCCCTGTTTCACAGTCTTAAATAAGGCTTAAATATTGCATAACTCTTCTTTTTATCTCTATGAATGGTGAAGAATTTCATGTTACATGAACATCCTGATGAAAACATGCCCTGAAAAATACTGAGAGTACAAAAAAAGAATACAAAGAAATACATATTTCACAGAAATTCCTAAGTGTTCAGTATTTGTTTTCATTTTGCACTGAAAATAAATTGTATTATTTTAATGTTTGCATAAAACCCATCTGTGTCAAAATGTCATACAATTACATTGCTAGGCTTTAAAGTTCTTTCTCAGTTGGGTCACAGCTAATCGGCGACTTTACAATCAAACAAGCCAGTTTCACCTAAATCATTATAGAAGTCAACAGATTTCCACAACTTTTCAAATTCAACAGATTGCCATATTTCCAACACATTTCATTATTAATTTTCCAGTGAAGTTCACTTGTAAATATTAGTGAAACGCATTGCCCAACTATGTTCACGAGAATGCTAGAGAATTCACTTTCATTATTAAAATCTTCTAGTTCTGCTAACTATACATATATTGATTATGACCAGTTCTATGTCAAGGTCCAAAAACCAGAAAGCAGTGTTTAATAAAAATTTGAAAGGACATAATTTCTATCCTGGATTACCCCACAACTCCCAGTTTCACAGTAGGTGGGCAAAAGGGGCAGGAGGACAGTGAAGAGTGTTGTCGGTTTTCCATTATGAGGATAGTCATTGTAACTTTACATGGCCTGACAGGCTAGAAAGTTTTGATACAGACTGGACACAAATTAATGTCTCAGAATGCAGATGGTATCTGCAGCTATTCCATTATAAGGTGTGGCTTGACCCCAAGTACTGAATTTAGCTTCCCATCCATCACAGACTAATTATGTTTCCAGGAACAAAAAAGGATAATAACTCAATGTGATGTGCAAGGAAGTGACCATATAACTGCCATTAACCTATGCATTACACTAAGTAATTGTCCTAAAGTCCTGCCACTAAACTTGGCTTCAAAATTTTGCTCCTCTATTTCAATAAAATATTCCCAATAAAAATATTTTTTCCTCCTACATATGAGCATTTGTACTCACACCACAACCACCACATAATATGAAGGTTACTGTATAACATACCCATTGAGCTACCTGAGTAAATGGGGGAAAATGCCAGCGTTTATGCAATAGAAATTCCTTGTCACAGCTTAGCTTATACTCCCAGGGGACTCACACTATGTTGTGCAATTTATGCCATAAAGAATATTTATCAGACTGATTTACTCCATTACTGGTGCTTTGCTATTAAATTCTTATATGCTTTGATGATGGCAATGGAATGAGAATAACGTTATGAGTAAAAATGAAAGAACATGTAACCAAACCCAAGGTTGAAAAACTGCTCAAGAGGACATGTCATGACTTCACTGATCACCATAAAGCAAGAGAAATGTCCCTGAAAACTCAGAGGCCATTGGATCCACATTTACTACTCAACTTTAATCATGACTTTCCTGAACTATACAAGTACCTAGAAAAGAGAGGACAGCAGAAATTCATGGATCTCCTGGGAGAGACATTGAGACTCCCTGGCCACAGTCTTCATAGACTTTGCATTGTCTATAATAATAATTTGGGTTCCTATTCTTAAGGAATATACTTTTAAAGATAACACATTACTTTACAATGCCTCAGAAATAAAAAAAAAACCCAACCCCAAAACAAATAAAAACCAAAACATTTTCTGTTCACTGGCTTCCTGGCAGCAACTAAAAGTTGGCAGGGGTTTCCCTGTAAGTGCACGTAGGACCAAGACATAATCCTGCCTTTGACAATGTACTAATGAGAGATAAATTCTTTCAAATGCAAAGAAGGAAGAATGAAGGTACTAATAATCTTTAAGCTCTGTTACTGCAAACAGTAGCTGCCTGTTCCTAATTATGTAAGTAAAAAGCATGCTTCATCAGAAAAGTCTTTTCCCCAAATCCCTAAATCAGTTGTTTGCTACCAAGAACTGCAGGCAATATTTGCAACTATGAATATATATATTAAAAACATCATCCTTGAATTCACTTTTACTGATATTCACAACTTTTTTCACTTGCTTCATAGTAACATGAAATCTTAATTTTTTGCTTGTAAAAATACTAATGTTATCAGCTTGATGAATAAAACCACACAGGTTTAGAAAAAAGACAAGCAATGAACATGCTATTCTGTTTTCAGACACCAGATCTGATGAATAAAATTATGAATATATCATGTTCAAATCTACATCTCCTTAAGGACATTCTATAAATTTAAATAGGCTATACTTGTTTTCTGAACAGGCCAGTAAATGTCTGCACACAGGCTACCATAGAGCTACGCAAGAAGGAGAGAGCAGAGAAAATGATGTCATACATCACTCAACAGAAAATCTGCTGCTGATTAAGAGCCCTTGGAACATTTTTGGAGGAAAAAAAAAACTCAGCAAGGCTCATTAGTTCAGACATAGTGCTACGCTAACAGCTGGCACACAGCTGGCTAACTCTTGCATGAGCAGAACAGATGTATGTCTATCTACAAAATGGTGCAGCAGTACAACAACTAAAACGGGAAGAAAGAAAACCCATTGAAAGGCGTAGAAGGCTCACAGACACACAAGTCCAGTTTTTGATGAAAAAGTCTTCTCAATTCCCTACTGGAACAGAATCAATGTCCTTTCCTTTTGGCATGGTGGGTCTCACAACGATCAGGTTAAGAAGTTTCAAATAAAAAAGGAAAAATTGCGTATGACTATATCGTCCCAATAGAACTGCTAAGGATTTGGTTGCATCTTGTTTACCAATCCTTGAAAATGTGTTGGCAACCAACATTAGCAACATTTTGCAATGTCTCCATCGCTACATGAATATTCAAACCTTTTGGGAATTTTGCTTAGTCTTTGCCCTCAGTAGCAACCTGTATAAATGTGGTTTTTTGTAGCTTAATTATATACTGTGTGAAAAAGAATTTTCCCACACAGATTTGAATCAGCTTCCTTTCAGTTTCACAGAATATCTTCCTTTTTATATATGATAATAAACAATAACTTCCAATCTATTCTTTTTTAGGCTATTCTATAGATTTGAAGTTTGTTGGTGGGGGTGTATTTTCGCTCACTTGTTTTGGTTTTGGTTTTTTTGTTTTTTTTTTTTTCTCGAGTGTTCACTCATATGACTCTTTTTCACACAGGAATCTTTGATCTTCTCAAATGTCCTAGCTTTGTCATTGGTTCTCTTCTCCAATTCCTGAACCTGTCCTGAAATCTTACAATACTCTTTCTGAGACAGGCAGACAAACACTTCAGCCAACCTTTTTGATGAGATCATTTGTACTGGCGTAATGCTATTTCCTAGCATTACTCTCCATTAAATTTTATATATATAATCCCCAAATTACCAGTTTTTCTGAACAGGGGATTGAGAAGGTACCTTCAGTTATATGTTCATAATTGCCCTCATGCTTACAATGTAAATTGATAGTTAACAGTTCATAAATAAGGCAGAAAATTGTTTACACAGCTCCATGTTATGATCAGCTGATGTGCTTAGTATCAAAGAATCATAGAGATGTTTGGGTTGCAAGAGACCTTAAAGATCATCTAATCCCCACCCCCTGCCATCGGCGGGGACATCCTCCACTAGCCCAGGTTGTCCAAAGCCCCATTCAACCTGGCCTTGGACACTACCAGGGAGGGGCCAGCCATAGCTTCTCTGGGCAGCCTGTGCCAGGGCCTCCCCACCCTCAGAGTGAAGAACTTTTTCATAATGTCTAAATCTAAATCTACTCTGTTTAAATCCATTATCCCTTGTCCTATCACTACATACTGTGATAAAAGAGCCCCTCTCCATCCTTCCTGTAGGCCCCCTTTAGGTACTGGTAGGTTGCAGTAAGTTGTCTTCGGAGCCTTTTATTCTCCAGGCTGAACAAGCCCAACTCTCTCAGCCTGTCTTTATGGAAGAGGTACTCAGCTCTCTGATCATCTTCATCATCCTCCTCTGGACTTGCTCCAACAACTCAATAACTTCACATCTTTGTCAGTGACATGGATAGTGGGATTGAGTGCATCCTCAGCTGATGACACCAAGCTGTGTGGTGTTGTTGACATACTTCATTGCAGGTGAACAGTTTTAGAAAATCAGGAAACAAAAACTAAGCTGCCTTGAAGGATTGTTGCTCACATTTCAAGGGTGAATAAAATAAAACTTTCAAAACAAGTCTTTTCCAATGTGTGACCAGGAACTTAAGACCATGGCATAATTTCTTCAATTCAACTATATGATAAAAAATTACATTTGGAGCAAAATGCAATGGTAACCTACTGGGTCTTATTGCTTGTATAAAAGTGATTATCCCTGTGGAGACTTGAAGCTTACTTTCTCCTTCCCACAAAACCAAGAGAAACACACCAACAGACAGGATTTTACATTCCCTTCCTTCACGCTACACCATAACACAGAGAAGTGCATTTACTTCCCTGGGTTTTGGATCATGATCTTCCCGAACCCTTTTTCATCTTAGACTTCTTTTCCAAAATACAGCTTCATATGGTCTGAACAGGTGCTCTATGATTTCTGCATCATGAATAGTAAGTGTCTCCTGACACTATTACTATTGTATCACAATCCAGTGATACAAAGCCAGGCAGCCCAGTTCTGAAAGTGGCATTTCTTTTTATGCCCCACAGAAGTAGGATGCCGAAGGTTTCATACCCTGAGCAAAAAGTATACCACTCTATAAAGGAATGAATCATTACCCTGGCTTCTCAATACTTTTCATAAAATTTATGGGGTTTTTTTTGACAAACGTGTTTTATGGACAACTGTAAGATGTCTGTGGGTAACAGCTACAGAGCTTGCAACAGCAAAGAATTAAGTCACTGCTACTCCTGGAGTGCTAATGAGGAAAAAATGTGCTGAATGCTCATACTTTTGTTGAAATACACATATTATGCTTGCTACAGGTGCACAATGCTAATTTGCTTTTTGGGCAAACTGTGCTCAATTTGCATAATTTTAACATCCTGAAACCTGCAAACATCAGGAAAATCTGTGTGTTTCTCTGCCTGTAGCATTAAGTCATTGAGTGCCTAAGAATCAATATAAGCTCTCAGAACCAGGAGGGATGCTCTACTGGAGTCCTACATTAGCTAAATTATGGGATCAAAGCCTTGAGGTATACCAGCCCAGGTCTTTTGTCTATAACCAACATAACCATGGTAATTTCACTGTCTGTAGGACCAGAACTATTTTTTCTGACCCAGCAATACTTCAAAATCAGCAATTGCTAATGATCCATCTTCTGGGAAGACATTCCTGTAAGCATACCTGATAAATACAGAACTCAAGCTAAAGAGCATCTTGTAAGCAGGTTGTGAAGTAATTTCTAGCTTTCAATTTGCTTTAGCAATAACTGAGCATGATCCAGCCTATACATCTTTGAAATAAAAGCATGGTATTTTTTATTTCATCATCTTTTTATAATTTGTCAAGTTAAATGCTTCTGTATATGCTGAAACTTGAAATAAGCCTAATCAGTAGATGAAGACACCTTTCCAGTGGTCTCTACAGACAAAGAAGTTTGTTGCTGAGAGAATGTGTAAGGAATACAATGTAAAATAATTCAGAGAAAACATGAACAAAGATCACTGAAACAGCAAATCGCATCCATGACAATAGAGGAATATTAGTATAGAATAGCTACTAATTAGTACTCACAGTTCAATCTGGATCTGTAAAACCTTCTTCATATTATTGTGGTTTGTTCAATTTGGGGTACCTGACTACAGAATGATAAAATTATGTTTTATAATGTATAAGCAAAGCAAGAGTTTGCCAAATACATGAGAAAGAACTTGAGTCTGTTAAAAAATATGCAGTATCTTGACCTTTACTCCTGCCACTATGTAAGTCTCTCTGAAGTCTCTGCTTTGGTAGCTATGGTATTTTTGCACAAATGTACAGCTAAATCAAAAGCAGTAGTCAGCAAAGGCTGTGGTCACAAAATGGCTGGAAAGAATCACAGAGAAAGAGCAAGAGTAAAAAATAACTATTGAACATGGCAGAGGAAGGCAAACAGTTGAAACAACAACAGGACAAACAAAGCATGCATCAAAGATAACATGAAGCAAGCACTAATTTTGCAGTATTAAAAACACAAATGCAACTTACATCCTGACATCAGAGAATTATATTTCTCAGAAAGAGGCACAAACCCTCCCATATCCTACAGAAAAGTTTGAATATTCATACTGTGTAGAAGGAGTAGTTTCCTGGGCTGAGAGAACAGGCTGTCCTGGATTCTTGCACTTTTTGGTGTTTGCAGGTGGCACCATAAAGAACTAGAGAGCCAGAGACAAAGTGTTTGAATGCTCCTAAGAATTTATTTATGGGAAATGCACTTATATGTTCAACACTTGTCTGCCTGGATGGTCAGACCAGAAACACCATTAGCATTCTGTAAGAAAAGCAATATATACCATTGTCCTGTATCAATTTTAAAGTGAGTAGGCTTGGTGCTGAATAGAAGAGAAATAGAATTATAAAATCTTTTGCTACTTTTCCCCTCCAACAAAACCACAAGAACAACATTAATTTATAGCTGTGGAAATTTTATCTTCTCCAGTCCAGTTTGCACCATCCGGCTGAGCCACAGAACGTGTGTGTCAACCAGGCACAGGAGAGGATGCTGTCCACAGCTACTGTTCTCCGAACAGCTGCAATCTACTCTCACGGTATTTTTTGCTTTCTCATGATTGTAATACAACTAGAAGCAAATATTTCTTGTTTTGGCCAGAGTTTGCTTCTGTCTTGATCATACAGCCTGAGTAGTCAACTTTCTGTCCTCTCTGTTCCTTAGGACTAGTGTAAGCTTATAAAATACCCCAATATTTACAATTTGTCCTACACTTCTTTTTTTACTCCAGCCAAAATGGTCCATCATCAAGAAGTTTTGAGTTGCTACCTTGTACCTGGTTCCTACTTGCTTTTCAATTATTTTCGTTTGGGTCTTGCTCATCAGCCTTCCTTTGCCCTCTTCTTTACTTCCAACAACTCCTGTGTTTTTAACTTTGGCTGCTTGCTTTTTCCTTATCACCTCATGTACAGTGACAGCACCCCCAACCTGTTGTCTTTGCTGCCTTTCAATCAGTCTTTCACTTGGACCCTTGCCTTACTCCTGCTTGCCTCCTCCAGTCCTTTCCTCTGCACTGTGCTGCAAACACTAGAATTATTAACAAGTAATAATAACACTTTGGAATCTCAAAACAGATTGCGGGGACAGACCAAAAACAAAGAGAATGACGCTTTTAAGCTAATAGCAATTAATACTGAAATTACTGGAACGGACAACTCTCACTTCCCTTAGTGTAAGGTTTTTTGAACTAGGCAGCCCAACAATAAAGCTGCCCTGAAGTGTAAAAATACTAGCCATCTGGCACACAGCAGTATTCCCTTAGTGAATCTCTTCAGCAGGTGCATCATTTATGGCTTAAACACTGATGATCTCAACTACCTATCTGCAGCTCCATACCACAAATATTCCTCTGCTTTGATGTCTTAGTAATTCTCACCAACATTAACAATTATAGCAATTTTTGAATCAGAGTATATCTTCTGATTACTAGGAAATTATACCCTTATGAAAAGTAATATATTTTTAGTATACTTGGCACACTTTTAGTACAGCTAAGTATCTGTAGAATACTTGAATTATAGCAAGTATACTCATTTTTCATAAGTGTAGAATGATACATTACAAAACAAATTATTATAATCAGAGATTTTCTTGAAGCTATCAAAGGCCTTGATTCAAAATGGGACAAGTTCTTCCTAGTACCCTCAGCCCGCATTAGCTGATAGTGGGAGCTGAGGGCACTCAGCACCTTCGAGGGAAGTTCCCGCGTAAGCCCAAATCCTGCAGCTGTGCGAGATGCAATTTCTTTGATTGCCTCTGCTAATTTGCATACTACATCTATGATTTGGGCACACTGATAATTTACACTAGAATATCCTGTCATTCTGGCAGCTTTACGGACTCTCTGTGTATTGTTTCTCAATTTGCAAGGTCTTTGGAAAAGAGCTTGTTTTGTACTCGGAGCCACATACTGCAGAGACTACCCAGAAGCTCTCCTAACATATGGGGGTCCTGAAGACACTGATCTGTCTCAGCAGCTCTGAGATCCTACCAATGAGGATGAGGAAGGTGATGAATGATGAGGATGGATTTCATGCAAATTTATACAAATATCACACACATGGCATTCACTTAAATTCCATGTAAATTCCATGTAAATTATATCAATTACATATAAGTAGGAATTCAGTGAGATTTTTGAAGGAATTATGGGAAATTATATTAAAACCCCCTAATTTATAAAAGACTTCAATGATAAGAGTTCTGAAAGCAATATTAGGCAAAATACTTCAGAGTTTAAAATAATCTTTCTTGGGGATTGCAACAACATATTAGCCCCACATCTATTACTGTGGGATTTCTTAAACACTTCCAGCAAGTAATTTCACAACTATGGGATGACAGAGGCTTCCAAGTTCTTTTGGCAAAAACTGTCCACTCAACAACATACAACAGTTGGTTCTCTCTAATTCTTAACTAAAAGAATGCCTATACTTTGCTAATTAAAACTGGTTTAAGACATTAAAAATCAAATATTTGAACCAAAGAAGAGTTAGGCCTTCTGAATTATCTAGTTCCTTATAATTCTGTAGCCAAAGGCATTTGGTCACACAGTATTTACAGGTATTACTCTTAAACTCAAATCCACAAGAATGGCCTTGAAATGGATCTGCTGCACACATAAAGATTTAGTATATGCTATGTCATGTTACAACAGCAAGATTCACTGTAAATAATCGCTTTCTTGGGACGTGAATGTAGGGACTTCTTTTAAAATTAGTAAGATCATTAATATGAACATTACTCTCACAGTTTAAAAAATCACAGTATTGCTGTTCACAATTTTACCAAAACATTCTACAAAGAAAATTCTACAACAACCCTATTAACAAAGTTAATACCAAGTCATGTGCTTTTGCCTGTTGATTTACCAGTTTTCCGTTTTACTATGCTGTGTCCAGTTGACTGATACAGGTTGTCAGATCCAAACGTGTATGTTGAGAAGGACATTTTGCACCCCTTTGACTTTCTTCATGGAGCTTCAGTGAGAAAACCATTGCTACCTGTGTCATATCATAATCCATTCTGAAACACATTGAAGATTCATCAGCAGGGTTAGCTGATAAATGAGTTTCCGTACAGTTCATAAGAGCTAATATGGGGTCTTTCATTACAGATTTCTCCTGGCGATGTGTACTGCTGTGCCCATCAGTCAAGCCTTGTGCACAACAGGAGTTTGAACTGGCATGTGTGAAACTGTTCTGTATCTTCAGCTCTGAGACTTAGAGCCATCAAATTATAGGGGTTTTGTCACTAATGATGTCTTTTTAATTTAACTTTAAGGATTTTCGAGGTCTTGGTAGCTCCTGTATTCTTTATCTTCAGACTCACCAAATTTTCTTCTCATTTAATGCAAAAAAACCCCACCAAATCAACAACCCACAGGTTGCATATGCAACTCCTGATAATAAAGCTTTTAATTCAATGTCTCACGTTTCATATACATAGTTACTATATGTAGTTATGCTTGAACTATTAAACAGGTCTGGTTTTCTTATTGCTTTAAGCAGTTCCCTGCAATGAAGCTACCAAGCCAAAAAATGGCATCTACGCTAATCTCTGAATCACCCCAAGATTTTAATCTTGGGGATCAAATGGGTATCTTAGAAAAATATTACTTATTGCTGTTAAATTTCCTTGAATATGTATCATGTTAAGTTTTCAGAATTACTGTAAATATGAAGAAGCAGTTCTGTCCAAGAAAAAACATGTGCAAGCCTTGAAATGGTCAGATTTTAAATGGTGAGCTGCAATTCTCAATTGCAATTTTGATTTTGCTCTTGTGGACCAGGAGTCCACAAATATCTTCTGATCCTCAGATACGCCTACGCATCTTCTGATCATGTTTGCTTTCTTTGGACAAAACTACTTTTGGAGCCCAAAAGCCACCTATAACTATATGAGTTTCTCTTCATGACTAGAATATCATATCACTAAACACAGCTGGTACCTTCAGAAATAGCAGAAGATGTGGAAATTTCATTAAATGCCAGTACTGGGTATAAGGTCAATAAATATTTTAAATCCTCATAAGTATGTTCCTTTACTTTATTATTTATCCATCCAGAATCAGTTTTAAGAAAGTTTTTAACATCTTAATCCTCCAAATTTAGGCATAAGCTAGTTCCAAAAATGCATTATCTATAAAAACTGTCAAATCAATTCAGATGTAGCTAGTTGACTCTCAGTACTATTTTCTGAATTCAAAGATATGTCTTAGTCAAATACCCCCAGTATTATATTTGATTATTTGCTGGAATTGATTTTGTTAGTTTTGTCTCTTTGTTTTATTTCAAGATCTTCAAGTACTTAAACATTTTCTTCCATTAGTTGGATAGTGGAAGTGAGGGTCACATGCTGTCTTTCTTCCACAATGGGTATCTTTTACTTTCTTCCTACTTTAGATTTACCCATACTTTCTTCACCCACAGCTGAAACTACCCAGTAATATGGCAATGAACAGGCATATATTCTATCTTCCTCCCTCCACACTTCTTTAAACCCCACTGGCCATATTCAGATACAGACAAGTGCATACTGCTCCATTATTCTGCCATACTTCTGTCATCCTGTCCATACTTCACTTTGGACCAAGTTTAAAACATACTACTGCATTGTTCAAAGAAATGTTACTGGCTGTCCTCTAAAAAATCCTGGATTCAAACACCACACAAAAGGTCAGCTTTCTAGAACATCTGATACTCTTCTCAAAGATTTGGTTTGGTATAGAATGATTACTGATGATAGCTCAAAGGAAGGGAAAGATGTCAGTTATGTGGAGTGATTATAACCATAATAGAGCTTTGAGGTACCCCAAATATCTAAAGACCCCATTATTGAACACTATCTTAGAGCACTTCAGCAAAGATACAGATCTTTTCCTTTTCAAATCTTTAAAATAATTCCTTGTCCCAGAAATACTCCCTTTCTCCCTCTTCACGTCTTTCTCATGTCTGCCCAGATCACCAGTGTTTTCTACAAGCACCTTTAATTTAATTGTGGGGTTTTGTTTTATCGGCAGAATTATTCTTATTTATTCTGCACATCCTTGACTGGTTATTTCCTTTTTTATTAGTTCTGACAGACATGACAATTACATGTGCGTGCCTCAGAGACAGCTCCAGCATTCCCTTCAGCTTGCCAACAAATCTCTTATTTAAAATTATAACTGTTGGACAATTTCACATATGTACTTTTTAATGACTCAAAGATGCTTTGTTCTGACAATATACATTCAGGTCTCAGACTTGCAAGCTGGATAATGTACTACATTCCCTCTGACCGAAAATATGACTGGTTTGTTTCCAAGAATATCATTGCTGCTTTTATCTCTTTAGTTTTCAAAATCTATCAATATTTTTGTACAACATAAAACATTAATTTATGTAGAAGAAAGGTTTCTGTAAGGCCACGTTCTTCTTACAAAATATATCATTCATTTGTCAAGCTGAGAAACCTACAAAGAGGATAGCTTGGAAATTACCTTTTCCTTTTTTTTTTTTTGTGCTTCTTCAGAATGAATCAACTATGACACCATATGCTGCAACAATTGCTGAGAATGACAAAAGTAATACTTGCTAAACCTCAAACAAAAAATACCATTAAATTAAAGAAATTGTATTCTCCCTAAACCTCAACCAAAAAAAATACCATTAAATTAAAGAAATTGTATTCTCCCTAAATCTCCCTGTACCTTCCTGGCTCAACGTCTCATTGCTTTATTATGACATAGGCTCTTCCCAGCTCTCCTCTCACTGTGGCAGGCTTCTTACCACAGATTTAGAGAAACATGAACATCCTATTGCTACTGCTGGAATAAGTGAGCTGTCCCCCAGTTTGAAGGTGTAAGAATCCCCCAGGTGTGCCAGCACCTCCACTATGCCAGCTTGTCAAGGATGGGTTGGGCTTTGACTTGCACACTCCTCATCTAAGAGTGTTAAGTAGCTTTACCACGTGTTCACAGCGAGCACAATAAAAATAAGGCCACAATTAGAAAATACTTTTTTTCCCACTTTATATACACAAGCACACCCAAAATACTAACTTCTATTAGGTTACAATTTTTCTTTTTTAACAATGTGCATCACTTACTACACTACAGCCTACAATTTATATGCTTTTCATAGCATAAGATACATGCTCTTTGCTCTGTTTGCACAGGTCAAGTTAGAAGAATTGTCTAGAGAAATTCTCACTCTTTGAAAGTAACTGGATATGAATATCATCTGGCTGAACAAAAGGGATGTCTGATTATGCTGTAAGCACTGAAGATACGTTGCGTATCTAGCAAGCTTTTATTCTCATTACTTAACATGTTGCTTGGTTACCTCATCAAACTTGTCATCTGCGAGGAAGCCTGTTTCATTAAAAAAAATGATATTGTAAGGCTAGCTCCTCTGGGACTGTAGTGGGAGAACAGATTTTTTTTTTTTTTTACACTTATTTCTGAAGTTACAGTTCAAAACTAAGTTGCTCAGTTCACACCCTGGATGACAAAAAGCATGGCTGCACAAAACATTCTCAAAAAAATTCTGGGATGCCCAATTCTGGAGTGATCTTGTGTCTCTTAGTGTGACAAACATCACTGTATTTTCAAAGGTTGCCAGGATCTTGGCTAAGCCCACGTGCAAATCACTTACAATCACTCCATCGCCTCTCTGCAGACCACTGAGTACAAAGTTTGAAGGCCAATCGATAGAAAAAGCCGAGCATGTCTGGCACAACCACACACTTTCCATGCAACTAAAGCAAATTATCTTGAGAAGCTTGAATTTCTCCAATAGTTTGTGACCATGTGGAGGTAACATACGGTCAGACAGGCTTAACACTACCCCAGGAAGCTTCCAGGCTTTCCCAAACACCCCTCCTGGGGTTGCAGGTCTACTCCTTGGGTGCGCTCTGGTCACGGGTCTCTACCTCCACTGTCCCACGGGCCGTGCCGAACCGTCCGAGCCACAGTTCTGCCGAAAATACAAGTAACGACACCAGCTACAAGAACAAACCAAGACGAAACCACCAGACAACACACGTAGAGGAAGACGAAGAGCTCTGGCTGGGGAAGACGAGCAGGGCGGCGGTGCCCACCTCTCCCCAAGCGTTGCACCGCCTCCCGCCCCGCAGACGCGCCTCGCCTGCAAACTCCCCGGCCATCAGACGGCACCAGCCGGCACCCGGCCTCGCTCAGCCGGGGTTTTCCCTCCCCTCCCCCATGACCCCCGGGCCCGGCACTGCCCTCTGCGGCTCCTCCCCGACGCGGTCCCTCCAGGCGCCACCTCCCCACCTGCAGCGACGGAGGGGCCCCCGGCTGCCGCGGTAGGTTCGAGAGCGACTGGTGTGTAGGGGGGTGGAGGTGGTGGATCGTGGGCACCGGGCGGGGCGGGGCGGGAAGGGGGGGGCTGCAGCGAGCGCGGTACCGCCCCCGGCGGGCAGACGGGC
>VXBZ01007842.1:0-104706 GCA_013399135.1 Heliornis fulica | reverse complement strand
CCGCAGCCGCCGGCCGCCGCGGGGGCCGGCTGCCCCCGCCGCTGCTGCCGCCGCCCCGTCGGGCCGCGCAGGGCGGAGCTGTTCCGGGTGCTGAAGCCGGAGCGGCGTCTCGGCGCGGTGCCGCAAGCGAGTGTCGCCCCTGCCCGCAACCAGCGTGCCCGAAAAGGCGCTAATTGGGAGCGGGGTGACGGGTCGGGAGGAGCGGGGATGGGCCGGGGGCTCCCGGCACGGCCCTCCCGGGCACCTCGCTCTGCAGAGGGAAATCCCTCGGCTGGTAGTAGCGTTGCCAGAGGTGGCTTTTCTTAGGGGGGCAGGGAGGTCGCAGGGTGGGGAACCTGGGGGCTCTCTGCTGCCCAGCGCTGCTTGGGTACGGCTGGGATCAGCCTGCGAAGTTTGGGGGTTCTCCTTGCCTCCCTTTTGCTGCTCTTGCCCACTTCGCGTGTGACAAATAATAAAAATAAACGTGTTGACATTTAGAGGAATGAAATTAAATATAAAGAGAGAGTAGGAGGTGACTTAGCAGCTCTGAACGTGTCAGGTGCAGGCAGCTGAGGTGTGTGCCTGTCTTAAAGCAGGTTTCACCCTGGCAAGCTCATCTCTACCCCCTCTCCCCATGAATGCACCACCCCCACCCCCAACAGCCCAGCGAAGGGCTTGGCAGCACCTCTGGATATGATACCCTGCCTGCCTAAGTGCTGCTGGCTAAGAAAAGAGAGGGAGGTGTCTGAGATCCTCTGCTCCATCAAGAGAGATCCGCTAATACACACCTTTCAGAAAAGATGTAGCAGCTTAGGGGAGAAAGACAGAGACCGGAGCCTCTCTGCTGAAATACTTTGAATGCAGAGACCTCTTCAGAGGATGAGAGCAAACTGTGGCATATATATTATTTTTAAAATGAGGAGTTGTCCTCTTAAATAAGGGCAGCTGAGTAAACATACATAAAATGCTGCAACCCAATTCAAAGGACTAACACCTGGGATTAGCTGATCTGCATTGTGAATAATGTCAACATCAGAGCTGGCTTGAATAGGATTTTCCTTGCCATAACAGAAATATCAGCGGCAAAAGAAACCAGGTGGCAGAGAAAAAATGTGGTTTGAAATTTTCAAGAAGCCTTCTAAGAAACCATTGCAATTCTTCCTCACCCCGTGAAAATAAACCAGTAGGTGTGCCACACACAGTGAAGCCTGCCAGTTCCTGCTGGGAGCTCAGTCCACTTTATATGTTTTAAAGCTGCACTGGAAAGAACCAGAACTGGGCTTGGTAGCATCATCTGCATTAATAGGGCCCTGTAGCTTCTCAGGTGCTGGCATTTCCATAAATAAATCACAATAAAAGAAGATGGTGTTTCTGCAGAAGAAACACCATCTTCTCTTTTCAGCATTGGCCTTGTAATAATAAAATGTGTTACTAAAATATTGAAAAGTTTTGGAAAGGTAAGTAGTTTACATATAGATTTTACCATAAAAATGTAATCTAGTGTAAGCATATACATTAAGATTTAGGTTTAGCACTGCAAGTTATTATAATTTCTCAGTAACTCCAGAATTACAGCAGCAGTTCATTTCTGTAATGTTGAACAGCAGTTGCAATGAGAAATTAATCACAAACATCCACTATTGATCAGCTTTATGATTTACACGTTATTAGTCTCCATTTCTTATTATTCTATTTCAATTCCTTGCAGATTAGAAACAAAAACAATAGAGGAAAATCACCCCCCCGGATCTTAGCCTTGGCCTTTTTGCAAGCAAACAGAAGAGGAGCTGTCAGGCTTTGAATGTCAAGTAGCCACTCGGCTGTTTGACAGCTTCTGGGTTTCAACCCCATTGGGATTGAGGCAGCTCAGGAAACCATGAGCGATGAGTCTTGTCGTCTGCTGACGCTGCTCTAGCACCATGGCAGGCAGTCCGTGATCTGACAAGAGGATCCGTCCTAGGGAGGCAGCACTGGGATCGGTAATTGGCTTCCTGGGAAACTACAGCTGGCGGAGAGGATGTAAAAAGAGGCGCACACGCGCTGGGATATTGCTACAGTCGTGCCGAGCTGGTGGATCCGCTTGGAGGAGGGTTTTGCCACCGATCTTGGTTTTTCTGCCGGTTTGGTAATGTTGGCTTTGGGGAAAATTTCTGCTGACTCACCCACTCCTGGACATCTTTTGGGAAGCCTGGCTCACCAGTGAAGAGACTCAACGGCGCCTTCTCCCTGCCGTGGGTCCTTTCCATTGGCCCCCGGCACATCCCCACACCTGACCCCATCCCACGGGGCACTTGCAGCCCCCCGCCCCGGGGAGTCCCCCGGAGAGACCCCCACGCCCGGGGCGGGGGTGAGCACACCTGAACCTCCCAGTGCGGCCGGTGCCCGGCAAGATTTTACCCTGTCTGCCGCCGGGGCCCCAGCGCCGCCCCCCGCCGGCCCTGCCGCCCCACTTGTCCGCCCCAGGCCGCGCAGGATGGGGGCGGCACTGGTGCGGCGCGGGGGCTGCCTGCTGCTCTGGCTGGCCCTACTGCTGGGCTGCTGGGCCGAGCTGGGCAGCGGGCTGGAGTTCCCGGGGGCGGAGGGCCAGTGGACCCGCTTCCCCAAGTGGAATGCCTGTTGCGAGAGCGAGATGAGCTTCAACATGAAGACGCGTAGCTCCAGCGGGCTGGTGCTCTACTTCGATGACGAGGGCTTCTGCGACTTCCTGGAGCTCATCCTCACCCAGGGCGGGCGGCTACAGCTCAGCTTCTCTATCTTCTGTGCCGAGCCTGCCACCCTGCTTTCCGACACAGCAGTCAACGACAACCTCTGGCATGCCGTCGTCATCCGCCGCCACTTCAAGAACACAACATTGATCATTGACCGGGCTGAGGCCAAGTGGGTGGAAGTGAAGTCTAAGCGGCGGGACATGACTGTGTTCAGTGGCCTCTTCCTAGGGGGTCTCCCGCCAGAGCTGCGGTCGGCAACGTTAAAGCTGACGCTTTCCTCTGTAAAGGACCGTGAGCCCTTCAAGGGCTGGATAACGGACGTCCGGGTCAACTACACACAGGTGTCTCCAGTGGAGAGCCAGGAGGTCCAACTGGACGATGAGCAGAGCCGCCTGTGCGCCAGGGAGGACGTCTGCCTCAATGGGGGCGTCTGCTCGGTGCTCAATGACCAGGCCGTCTGTGACTGCTCCCAAACAGGTTTCCGGGGGAAGGACTGCAGCGAAGGTAAGGTGCCATTTCAGCTTGCCCCACCGCCCCCCTCCCCATTGCTTTGTGGAGGGGATGGATAGGAGGCCAGGCTGCATGGAGTTTCATCTGTACCAGTAGATTTCCTTCCCTCCCTCTCTCCTTCTCTCCATTCCTCCTTCCCTCCCCTTCCCTCTCTGCCATGTCCCTAGCTCCCTTCTTCCCCACCTTCCCTCCCCTGCCCTCCACGTGTCTCTGTGGCCAACCATGGTGCCATCACTCTTCTGTTCTCTGTGAGGCTGGGCAAGTGGAGGAGGAAGAGGAGGTTATTTGGGTATCTTCCAGAGGCAGAATGTGATTTGGGGTTGTTCCTGGATAAGGAAAGGTGGGTCCTGGGTGCTGGGTGTCACCTGGGTGAGAGGGGATGGCCAACACCACCCTCAGCCAGAGATGAGAGATGGGATGGGCACACTTGTCACAAGCAGCTGGTGGCAATTAATTTTGTGAGTGGGAAAGTGATGCTGGGGAGAATTTTGCCAGATTAAGTGCAAAGATGATCTGGGTTTATTTTTGTAGGGTAGGGGAGACCCAGAGTCTGCTCTATATTGATATTTGCTTTTGCTATGTCGTTGAAATAAAATTAGTGATGTATTTGTGAATTCCTGAAATTGTTGCCGGGGAAGAGGGGGATTAAACAGAGGATTATGTTTTTACATGAATGTGAACGGTACTGCTTCGCAATGTGTTTAGCAATTTACCATGCCAGTCAGTCAGACAGGGAGAATACAGAAGGACAAGGGAGAAGCACATACTCCAAGACCACGAAATTACTGAATGGTTTTCCCAAGAAAGAGGGAACTTAGAAAAACAGCACTTTCCTGAATCCCATCTCCAAATAAATCACTGGGTAAACATGATTCATATTCAGTGCCCATTGGTTTTGGCGAGTGGAAGGAGTGCGAACATTTACTTTGCAAATGCATGTAGGACACTCTTTAGTATTTTGCTAGTAAATGTACCATTGCTTGCAGCTATTTAAGAATAGAGAGTACATATGTTGTGTACCTAGAACAGAACATAAAGGTATACGAGTGAAGTAAGAGCAAATGTGTTCAAGGAAAATATAATCTTTGTGTCAAAATTGGAGAGCAAAGACCTAAGTTTAAAATGTAAAAGTAAATATAAATCAAGTTATATCAAGGTCAAATTAAGATCTTCACTAAGTAGCTGCATGACATTTATGGCTGAATAATTTGCCTTTATCATTTCTATCAGATTTCACTCATAAGAAAGAAAGCATCATTTGTGACTGTGCTTTATTATGTAACACCTTCTGTCCTTAGTGTCAATACTCAAAACACTACAGTCATTCAGCATCCTGTTTACTTTATCAGCTGTTTATCTATCATCTGCCATTTGTTTAAAAAACCCAAACCTTATTAACATTTAAAATTAATTTTAATAAGAGCACACAATAGTTTCAGAAAAAAAGACATTTGTACTTTCAATAGCACACAGTCCCAGTAACTGTAATGAAAAATATCTTTTATATTAAGTAGAATCATACCAGTGGATTTAGTTTTGGATGTAAATTTTTAATATGTAGTACTACATAATATATAGGTGTGTGGTAAGTACTGAGTTCTTTTCAAATCTTTGAGTTAGGCCCTATTATAAACCAAAAATAAAATTGAGATGTAGCAGCTTGGCTAAAGCAACAATAGTAATTTATATATTATGCTACATTTATATAGCCTTTATGTTAAAACATTATTTATTTGATATTATACTGAACATGCAATATTTGTATGAAAATTCTCATATAATTACGAGTAATATATCAGAGATAAGATTATTATCTTCACATAATAATATCAATAGAGTTTTTTAAAGTAAGATTTTTGTGTTTAGCTAGAATGTTATTGGAATACCTATATATGTTTATATATACTAATAATTGTATGGATCTTAGAGGAAGATGATACTCAAAATAATATTTTGGATTCCTCAAATTCAGGGTAAAATGCTGGCTTCATTCAAATACTGGTGGTTTTATAAATGATCTCTCTGGGATCAAGATTCCCTTCATATGTTCCTTGACCACTAAGAAGCCTTATAAAATAATAGAATTTTAGCATACCCTCTCAACAAAGGATCATAAAGTATTCATATTCTGATTTAATCTGAAACAGGAGGCAGCACTTCCACTGATACGAATACAAATGGGGCTAGTCCTACAGTTTTTCTCTGTTGACTGAAAAGAGACAGTAACTGAAATTCACATCAGTCAGGTTTGGATGAAGGGAGCAGTAGCTACTCATGTCTGCTACTGCAGATATTGAAGCATTTCATAAAAGATTTAATATTCTCGGAAATAGAAAAGGCAGAAGGACAAGTAAAACTATCATGTCTGCCAAGGAAGAAACCCCATCTATTCTTCTTTCTTTCTAGTCAATATAGAAATTATGCTTTTGGGTTTTGATCTGTTATTCCTGGAACGTGTAAATTTCCCACAAAGCTTTGTAAAAGGTTGCCATTGCTGAAGGATGCAGGATCATCTAAAAGTGCAGTGATCTTGGAAGAGTCTTGTTTTCACTCTTTGTCTTGTCCTACTGTTTGACTAAAAATGGTTTAAATGGAAAAAATCCTCAACTTCCCAATTTTATTTAATTTTGTAACCACATGTCCTAGTTGGTTTGTTGAAAGGTGAAAGATGGTTATTAAACTCTATTTTCTTGGATTTTTAAATAACTTTTTTTTTTATTTAGTGTATTAATATGCTTTTCCATCTCTGCAGTCTGATAAGGAAGAGAGTCCCAAAAGCATAATGAGGTCTTTAGCAATCAATAACAGCAATAACAGAGAAAACGTTTCCAAACCTTTCTCTCCTGACTTGCGTATTTGACAGACCAGAAATAACAGATTTACAGTCAAAGTTTCAGACCTTTGGATACAATTTTTTATAGCACTTAAGTGATTTTGGAGAAAAAGTGGCTTTTTTTTTTCTTCAGATTTGTATCTTTGAAAATCTCATGAATTTTTTCCAAAGTAGAATTTTCTTATAAGAATGAAGTTTAAACAAGTTTATTACTTTGGAAAACCCATAGTAATATAAATTGTTACCAGTAGGCTTAATTTTCCTTGTACCTGTCCAAATCA
Source organism: Heliornis fulica (assembly GCA_013399135.1). Taxonomy (NCBI): domain Eukaryota; kingdom Metazoa; phylum Chordata; class Aves; order Gruiformes; family Heliornithidae; genus Heliornis; species Heliornis fulica. The sequence continues at coordinate 98,395 of VXBZ01007842.1, read as the reverse complement.
GGAATAGCTTCATTTATGGTAGCTGAACTATACCAGCACAGCAACAGTGTAAACTAGGAAAGAATCAGATTTATTATATTCAGTCATGCCCTTTGTTTGAGTAGGATCTCAACTCTCCTCAGTGGGAGGTTTTGCATTAATCACAGAAAAAAGACTGGAGTTTTGCTTGAGTATCAAGGTTGTGCAGCCTACAGTACAGAAAAATACGATTGGTAGCGGTTCTGTTGTTCATTAGTCTGTGTACTTGTGAGTAAAGGCAGTAAAAAATCCTTCTATAAGAGAAAATAAAATCTCCATTTAGTGCTGCAGTAAGCAAGGGAATATTATTTCATGTAATAGTAGTGACTCAGGAGAAGGAAAAATATACAAAATTATGATAAATGTTGTTAGGAGTAAGACTAGCATTAAAATCAACCCGGATTGCCATATCAATTTTCTGATAAGTTTTTGACATACATTGCAATCTTCTATTCTGTGAAAATTATATTATTCCTTTAGATGAATCAAGTTGGCATGGCTTGATTCTGTAATAGGGAGAGCTGTTGGTTAAAAAGACTGATCTTTAAAATCAAATTTTTAGTCAATTAAGTCAGAGTCCTAGAAGGTAGGGAGAATGCATGATTCATATGAGTGAGCCTTCATATTCCTATTCTCATTTTGCTCCTTATGCTAACATTTCAGAAAAAAAATATATAGAATGGTGAGACTCTGGATTTAGAAAAAAGTATTTTTTCCCTTTATTTATCATTTATATGACAATAACCTTGTCCACTATGCTGTCTGAGAAAATAGGCAGATAGCTCTGAAGGAGGAAATAAAAGCCACATAGAACACTTTGACTTGGGAGAGGTTTCTTGCTGACCCCAGCTTCTCATCACTCCATGCCCTTCTGCTTTTCTGTATCTGGAACTACTTGAAAAAAAAAGCATATAGGGTAATTTAACTTTTTTAAATAGAGCTGACCTAATTGGTTCAATATTAGCATCTTATAGTGATCTATACTCTGATTTCAAAGCATTCATGTTCAGAACATATTTTAACTGTTTTCCTGTGTCTTTTCTGGGGAAAATTGACGACTGTTCATGCAGCAGTTTACTGTAAGAGATATTCTTCCTTGTTAGATATGCAGAATTTAATGCTAGCTATGGTTTGAACAGTGAAAGTGACTTTTTGTTTGTTTGTTTGTTTGTTTTTTAAGTAAGTGAATTCCAGGTGTCTCAGACTAGCCAGAATTTAGATTTGTTTGGGTTCTGAGTATATTGCATCAGTCTTTTTTGTTTATATTTACTTCTTCATCTTAACTTTTTAAAAAGTCATCTAGTAATTATAACTTTTGAAATCATAATTAATTCAGTATTCTTATATCTTGAGTAAAACATATAAATATATTTTGCCATTAATTGTCCTTTGCAAGATAGGTGTTTGTGAGCAAAGCGTTGCTGTTGAACTCATTGCCTATAGTCAGTCTCAACAGAGTAGCCACTATGATCTCCATCCTTCTTCAATAGCTAGCTAAATATACTTTGAGCTAGTACACAATGAGAGCAAAACTCTCCATTTGATTTGCACTTCAGAATCTTTATCCATAAATAAGCATCTCTGTTACATGATCTGTATTTCTTCCACATGCTGAATTTCTTTTCAGTGCCAGTGGCCACTGGGGTGATGTTGATTTAGGAGGAGGGATAGAAATCCACTAGAGATTACACTAAGGTTCTGTTGTATTCACAGATGATTTGATTAGTCTAACAAAAAAAGGCTTTAATTTTATTTAGCAGTTTTAAACAATGCCTTTGTCGGGGAAGAATCTCAAAGAGAGATAGTAAAATAATCCTGAAGTCTTTCAAAATTGTATTCAATCTGTGTCCTTCACATTCTGAAAACAGTATCCTTATGTCAGTTTAAAGCAGAATTTTGTATCATTTTCCTAATGCAATTTGATATAATATTTTGTTTGCCAGGATTCAGCATTACAGGATATCGATTTCAATATCTGCCTCATGCAAAATCACAGCAATTTAAATACTGTGTCACTGGTAATTAGGAATTGGCAGTCTGTTTTATATTATCTTCTAAGAAGGCTACTTGTTGAATATTGCAAATCCTTTCAAAATGCTGATACTGAAATACTTCCAAAAGACCACTTACACATATAGCATACATCTTAGTACCCCAGATCAATAATATTTGATATAGTGAGGTTGTTGCTTCCCTTTGTGCCTAGCTGAGATGCAGGGTCCATGTTAATTTTAAGTCTGTATTGGAAATTATAGAATGCTAACACGTTGGAAGAACTTAGATCTAGCAGCAGAGGACCTTGTGTCAGATTGGTCATATTCATTCAGAATTCCAAAATTACATAATAAAGTTGTCTATATTTTAATGTAATTACATTTCAAGGCTTACAGGCCTTTTGGACCAAATGCACTCGATCGTTTTTCTCAGCTGCAGGTTGGCTCCCTTAGAGTCTTTTAACAGTAGATGCTAGCCAAGGAGTTGTGGGAAAGCATTTGGATTACAGAACATATAATTTTATCCCATCATCATTACTGAGCTGATGGATGGGAATGAGGAAACAGGCTGGCAAGTAAAACCAGTTCCTGATAGAAATAGCTTTATGTAGAGGCTAACATTAACATATGCAGCTTTGAGGATTTATGCCTCTTTTAATAAACATATCAAAGTTGGCTTGTAATTTAAAACAAAATGGTTCGTCCATCTCTTGTAGTGAAATTAATACAATGCTTTGTCTTCCATTAAAGTTTAGTGTTACTTTCAGAAAACATGAAACCTTACCAGCTTGTGGAAAAATAGTTTACTTGGTTGCAGCTGAAAAATGTATACCTTCATAAACACATGATTTTACAGAATGCTGAAGGGCATACTGAGGTTTTGTGTGCTATGCTGCACCTGAGGAGTAAATTGTAAAGACCAAAGTGGACTTCTTTCAGGGAATGAGTTGGTAGAGCATGGGAAATATAACTTTAAATGTGCTGTTATGTGTAGCATTAAGTAGAAAACGAGGGTACATAATAACTGATGTCTTTATTTAGTTCTGTGCTGACCAGAATATTTTAGTCTTTTTCAAAGTAGTTCAGTATTTTCCCACGGAGATGTGCACGTTCTGAAATGACACTTTCTCCTTCTGTACTGCAGTGATGGTATCTAACTAAAGTATTTGTATGTGGTGGGTTCACGTTATTATCTAGTCATTCTCTTGAATCTTGGTGTACTCAGTAGAACCAGTGAGCACTTCAGTTCATAAAATACCTATAGTAACTAATGAAAGAAGTAGGAAAAAGAACATGATTTTGGTATGACATAGTTTTCTCATTGCCCCATGTCAGTTCACACCACTGTGAACCAGTTCGGTTTCTCCATCTGTAAAGTTAAACTAGTGATACTCCATACAGGTTTTTTTTTTGGTAGGATTTTCTTCCTGTCTGTTAGGCACTTGAAAGGTCAGAATTTGTATTAAGGATCTACTAGGGGAAGCCAAGACTTGAGGCTCCCCTTATTTTAATGCAACATCTTTAGTCTGTGGAACTGATTTTCAGTGAGAAATTTGGGGGTGAATGTGGGAGGTGGCCTTTGCTTGAGGTGCTTTGTCTGACCTTGTAAAGAATGAAAACAGATATATGATGGTAGCTTTCTGTAAGAACCGGATTGTATTTAAAATACTGTCAGGCTTTTAAATATCTTAAATTCTATGGAGTTGCTTATGAACCTGGAACTTAGCTAGGTCCTAATAAGAAGCAAATTTGGCACGTCATACATAGATGAAAACATAGATGAAAACATAGATGAAAACTATGGGTTCTGTTTTCATTTTCCACAGGAATCAATTTGAAGTCCCATTGACTCAAGTTTGGAATAAAGGCAAACCTAATAAAGTGCTCATTCTGAACTTATTATTCAAGTGGGAATATGAAAACAGAGAAGATTTAGGGCAAATTAAATAACCTGCTTATTCTGACTGTAGAAATCATCTGGGAATATCTATTGAGAAAAGACTCTTTGTAAGTTTATATATTTATTGCCATCATCATCATTATTATTTATTAATTTAATACATAAGAACTGTGCTTGAACAGTTAAATTATATGACTAATTTTGTTTATTTTACATTTAAGAGTGTAATATGTGGAATAATCTGTTTAAAGAAAAAAAAAAGGAAATTTATTCAGTAGAACCATGTTTTCATTTGCTGCTGCTATGAGCTGTGAAACTGTATTTTGCATATGTGTTACGTACCAACAATGCTATGTAGGTGTGCAAGTTGGAGATTTAGTTTGTGGCATGAAGTGCAAGGTCTTGAAATGAAAAGGTTTGACTTTTTGGTAACTTTTGTCTAGAGAAAGGGCTTCATGTTGTTTGAAGACAGGAAAACTAGACTGATTCTTCCCACAGCGATGTCTCTTTGTAATTAAGAGAACATGTACAGCCATTACAGAGGTCACTGACATTACACTATGCAATTGGAGATGTGTGTCACAGTTCCCAAGTTTCAGAATTACATCTTAATTTCTGATACAGAATGACCTTCATGTTGATCTTCTTTCCCATCTATGCTTTTTAGCTTTAAAAATGATTTTTAAAATGATATTTTTGTCATTGGAGGTATTTCCATTAATAAAAGACTCCTTTAGAAATATCACACACATATATTTTAAATTATATGTACTTTCTTTTTAGGAAGTATATAGGTAATCAAAGAGTTAGTGAGTTGACATGGGGTGAAGATCTATGTATCAAGTTTGTAATTTTCCTTAGAAGCTTATCCTGATTCTTCTTTGTTCACAAAGGTGATGACATGTTCACACACACATCAGTATTTGTACATAGGGTCAACCGTGATGAATAGCTTTAGGTTGAATTACAGACTCATGATGCAAAAATAATATTTGTTATTAATAAAAAAGGAGACTTGGATGCTTTTGCTAGTAAAAAAAAGCTCTACACAGATCTACAAGATCTACATCTAAAGATCTACATCTAAAGATGCTTATCTTTCCTAATTCTGAATCACACAAGAGTGATAAAAGTGATCTAAAAATTTTTGGATTTTACTGATTGTAATGTACCAACGGGCTTACATTTTACATTTGTAAAATCATAATCTTAACTTGGGAGGTTTAGGGAAAAGAGGTTGTGAGGCTTGGGAGACACTGTATCTCCTTTCTAGACTACACAAAGTGCTATGTCTAAGCACAGTGTATTTCAGATAAGTATCTATAATGGGATGGATAGATGTTTTGTGTAACTTCATCCATTAGAAAAACAGCGGAATTTCTTTAGGAAATTTCTGTGAATGTTAGTGCTGCCAGTGCGATTGTTTGGTTTTGCTTATTTTAATTTTGCTTTTGTTCCCATTTTTCCACCTCAGAGGAGAAACAGATGAAAATGGAAGTTATAAACTAATAGCTGTATGTGACTTAATTTTCAAGACTATCATGAGGTGACATGAGAAAGATTTCTAACCAGAATTTCTAAGAACCGATAACTGCCCTCCTGTTACAGCCTCCTCAGATGAACTTTGCAGGAGCTGATTCTCTGTGAAGTTTGTTTTCTGTGATAATTAACTGCAGAAAAAATAATTTCTGTAATATTATTATGTTGCAAATAACATGTCTGAGAATTCTTTTAGTATGTATAGCTTTTCAGAGATATATTGTGGACTGTCATTCAATATTAGACAAAAAATTTCTCTGGTTTGGTTAAATAGTTACTAAAGAATTCTGAATAGAGAAATCATATTCCTACATAAACCATTCCTGACTTGAGTGCTATGAGGAAAACATTAGCATTTTCCTACTAGTTCACCAGGAGGAAAATATGATTTGAATATATTTCCTTGCTGTTGCAAAACTCCATTAGTTTTCCATGAATATTGAATTAGTTTTGGTAATTTACAGGAATTTCTGGGGGGCTTGTCACTGTTCTTGGTCCAAAGTATTTGGAGAAGCAGCTAGGATGAGAGTTAGTTACAGAGACTTGAACCTATGCTTTTTCCTCCGTGGCAGTCAAAAACTTGAGTCTGACACTAGTAACTTTTGCAGTTAAGCAGAACAACATATTTTTTTATTTTGTTTCCCATGTTACAAATCTTGAAACTCAGAATTTAAACAAATTATACATCAGTTTCAAAGTTATGAGAAATATATTTTCAGTTTCTTATCCACGTTTTTGTAATGAAGTAAGTTCCAATGAAAGGGAAAAGTTAGTTCAATAGAAATTTTGACCTACTATTCTTGCAAATCCACTGTCAAGGTTACCTTTAATGAGTGGTGGCTTTCAGGTGGCTTTTTTTTGTTGCTTGTGTTTAAGGGTAGAACTTGACTATCCATTTCTTCACATTTGTATGAAAAAAATTAGCAGTGGTATTGAATCTCTTGTGATATACTTAACTCGAAAGCATGCCTCTGAAAACTTAGTAATATTTATTTTAATGTTTTACTTCAATATGGACTCTTTACACCTCAGATGGCCTCAGTATATAAGGTGAACTAGGTATAGTTTTTGACGGTATTCATCTTGGCTCTTCCTTAGTTTCCTCTTGAGAAATTTGAAAAAGAATATGTAATTACATCTTTGAAACTTGATCCTTGCCCAGTCTGAGCTCTCACTGACTTAAATAAAGTTTTTGAGTTACTAAGGAAATTAGTAGACAAAAGTGTCCTTTGAAATCATGTATATTGTTATGGAAATTATTTCTAAAATATTTTGCCTTTTTAGGTTTGTCACATTCCGTAAGATCTCTCAGTCAATTTATAGAGCAAGGTAATTTATCCCAGCACTTCCTTCATGTTTGTGTAAATCATAATTGATGTATCTTGAAGTGTAACACATCAAGCCATTAGAAAATAAGGATAAGATCAGAATTAGGTCCTCTGGTTAGAAATAAAAAAAAAAACCCGAACCCTAAATAAGTCTTTCAGGTGTTTCAACCCCCAAAATCTCAAGAAACAGGCTTTACTTTGTCCACCACTATGGAATATTACTTTGCAAACTTAATAGACGTTTCCTTTGAACAGAAACTTTGCCAGCACAAAAGTGATTGCAGAAGTCTTGCTTGCTTGTTTCCCACACCTATATGGTAACAATAATTACTTATTCCACTCTTTCTTATTATACCTCTGAAAATATAGAAAAAATAACCGTAGATAACATTTTCCCTTATAAAACTATGCATTGATAACTAAATTTTCATAGTTTGACCACCCCTTCCTACCCCCATTGTTGAGATGTCCTATCCTGTATTAAAACATGCCATTTGAAATTAGACTGTCATATATTTTTGTTGTCCATGTGTTTGAATTAATTTTCACACCCCTTTTGTTGTTCTCAGATGCCCATTTAGTGCACAGGTTTTTAAAGTATAGCTTGATATGACCAGTTTGCCTTATCAATGTCAGTCTAACATGTATGAACATACTGCACTCAAAATCTATGCTTTGAAAATATTAGGTTTATAAAGAGAAGCACTTACAAGTTATTATCTGTCAGGGCAAAAGATACTATACAATTTTAATTTGATGCATTTCTGGGTATCCATTGTGAAATAGTCTTTAATTCATAATATACACCATTTTTTCTTTGAGCCTGCTGCCTTATTCAGTGCATAGATAATAAGATAATAAACTCTCCAATATTTTGTTTTCACCTTGCTGTTTAGTGTGTAGCCCAGAGCCTTATTTATTGTCCATATTCAAACCAGCTCTGAAGAAAAATTATTAATTTTTCCCTGGCCTTTCCTAAGGTTTTCATAACTACAGTGTCAGAGCTGCTGCACAAATATTAAAAATTACACAGTTCATATGCAAGATGACAGGTGCTGTTATCCCAGTTGTAGAGACCTGAGGTGAGACACTGCAGGTAAATAACCCATTATCTGATACTGAGCTCACAGTCTGAAGTTTTCCTGACTACTTCACATATAACACTACATACTCTAAGAATCCTCTGTGTCAAGACACAGCCGGCACTGACTTCAGATTTGAGCTTTGAGTGACCAGCCCTGCGTACTCAGGGATACCCGGTGAGGCACGCTCCCCAGAGATGCAAATGTCCCAAACAGCCTAAGGAATAGCCACCCAGGAAATGCCTGGCTTTAAAGACCTGACTGAAATCCCGTGGGATTTTTAGGAGAGAAGGGGATAGAACATATCTCTTTAAGGCAGCATTCACCTCTGCTTGGTATGCAGCACACCCCACTCCTTTCTAGCAAGGGCTTTTGTATGGCAGGGGCAGGGGTACTTTGGCACAACAGCTTTATTCATCACTCAGTCATTACTTACTGCTAAGAATAGATCTCTTCTGTGTACAGAACAAGTTATGGGGGCTACGGAGACAAAAGCATTAAACTGTGTCATTAAAGGCTACATCATAATGTATATAAATAAAGTGGATGGATCTAAGTTACATAAGCAGCTGTATGTCTCAGATATGCTATTTTTGACTCTGCAACCTAAAGAACGTTCTTCAAAGGTAGTAAAATAGTCAATGTGTGTAATTTTCCATAGGTTTTTAAAACTCTACTCCCACACAGACATCCCAGCCCCAGCCATTGTGTTTTCTGCACTTAGGAATCAGGAAGGAGCCTTTCCATAGGGCCCTTTCCCTGCTCCAATACTGGGTAGCTGGACCTAGCACAGGCTATGGAGGTCCCAATGACAGGGAAGACCTGCTGAGCCTGAAGTTAAAGCATGCAACTAAGGTATAAATTCTTCATGAGTTTCTTGGTAAAAGCTGAGACATCTCCACTAATACTGTACAAACACATTTTTTGGAGAAAGTTTGCAACTTCAACAGATTTTGATGGGTTTTCAGAAGATTGGCACAAGGCTAAACCCCAAAAGTCAAGTTACTTTTGCCCAAATGTTGGGGAGGTGTTTGTTTTGTTGTGGTTTGGAGTTTTTTGTTTGTTTGTTTGTTTTCTGGTTGGTTGATGTTAAGGCTGGTAGGTTTTGTTGTTTGTGTTTTTGGTTTTGGTTTGTTTTTTTTTTTTTTAATTTTTGCTTCAAAATAAGCTTCAGGTCAAAAGGAATCAGTGTGGAAATGAAAATTCCCTCGTGGAGATACTACTGCTAACATAAGTGTCAAGTTTTAGCTGAGCTGGGTATATTTTGTGACTAAATCTAATATATATTTTAAGACTGAAAAATGTGATGTCTTCCTTAGTATACTGAGTCACTCTCAATTTTCTTTATTTACTGTAATTGATCTTATTCTATCGTGTGTATTAGAAAGAAAGCGCAATAAAATAAAGCATAGGCAAAATTATTTCAATAGAACCATTTTTACATAGAATTAATTGTGGTTTTAAAATAAAATATAAAATTGTATTTGCACACCTGCAGATTCAGCATTGCTATTTAAAAAAACTTTACCTAAAATTGTTTCTTAAACTTTGCCTTGTAAAAGTTTTATATGAAGGAAAAGTACGGCCCCAATAACATATTCAGTATACAAAAGCCAGAAATGTAGTGAATCTTTGTCTTGATTGGCCAACATTTCAAGGATATTTCTGTCTTTGTAAGAGCCAAATTTATTAGTGTTCCAGGAATTTCAAGCACACCTTTATTATTTTTCACAGTAATTGATACTTTCTCTACTTATAGAATTTGGTTGGATTATTTGTATGAATAATTATATCCCATTGATCATCAGTATAAATTAAATTAGGTATGGTTATTAACAAACATATGATTATTTGATGTATTTTCTCATGGTGTTTAATCACCTAGTGACGTTTTCAGGAATATTGTTATTGCTCCCACTGATGTAAATGAGACTATGCATGTTAGAATGAATAGAAAAGTTTTTAATGGAAAAAAGTTAAATTATCAAAAAACCCCTGAGGATTAAAAATCATGGTTTAAGCATAATCAGTTACAAGCTAAACTGCAGAATCAAAGGTAATCGAAGTATTTAGAAATTTTTAGCAACAACTGCTTATGGTTTTGCGTATTATAAATGTTGTGTCTGGTATGTAATCTTATTAGACTCATCTTTAGAAATGTTTCTTTAAATAAATAATAATGAGGTTAGATTCAGACATCTCTATGCATATAAATTTTGTTCAAGCTCTATCAATGTGCTTTTTGCCACCTCTTTGTTGCATTTTCTATAAAACAACTGCAGTGCTATTTATTTAGGAAAGCTTATGATTCTTCAAGAACATAGTACCAGTCAGAAATCCCAGTCCTGTGTAACATCCCTGAAGGCTGTTTTTTGTTTTTTGCTAAGCTGGTAAGGGAGTATAATTTAATTCACTCTGCTTTTACCGTCATTTAAAATATGTCCCTTGCTTAACAGTGCTCCCCTGTAAACTTCTTTTTTTCCTTTTGAAACATAGAGGATAGTATACAAAGACTGAAGCAAAAGTTTACTACCCTAATGGGATCATAAGACAGCAACAAAAATTAACTATACTGATGTTCTGATCATAATTTAATCTAGTACCCATGCTTACCAGGCTTCTAAAAATATCAGCTCCTTTGTTTATTTACGACATCCATGGATCTCATAAACTGGCAAAAACATCTTCACAATTTAATAAAAATGTTAGAAAACAACTCATCTTAAATGTAACTTTATAAAGCATTCTAAACTTAAAAATAATACTTTTTTTTTAAAGACAATACTTCCCTTAATAACAAGTGGCACGTTTATTTTACAATTCTAAGATTACAATGTAGTCATTTTCAGTATTCTTAAAATCTTAATTATTATTTTATGTCACGAACTTTTGTTCACTTGTGAAACTGCAAGTGAATGTGACAGCTCTATTATAGCCACTGCACCTAGGGTTACTTCTCTCTAGGTTTGCTCCCATATACATACATGGGGAATAGTGCTTAAACTTCATCTTCCTACAGTGGTTTGTGCAGAGAGGTCTGGTTTTCTTGGGAGCACATGTTAGATCCAGATCATTTGAATAGAACAGCTCCTCAGGCTGTTATGCCAGTTGTTCTGAAGGCACAAATCGAAAGGAATTTTCTAGTAGCAATATTCATTAGTGTTAAGGGGAACCAAGCTTTTTGCTACAAGAGAAGAGTGCATGTGACTCTTGCTACATGTCTTTCAATTTCTGTCTATATAGCTGTGACTCCTGCAAGTATTATTATCAATATTCTGGACAGAAAAAATATTTAAGGAATTTATTGGAAATATTAGGAAAACTTTCAGTGATTTGGAAAGTATCTTGTAACTATGAGGAATTTCCAAAGATGAACAAGGTAATTTTTTTTCTCTGAATAAGCCCACTATTTACACTGTAATATATCTTAATAACAATCATGAAGTTTTTTTCATCTGAGCTTGTAACAACTGGACCTTCAGTTTAAGTGAGTCAATAGCATCACTTAAATCAAATCTTGGAAAAAATTTTAGTACTGAAATCTTCATAGCTGTCAAAAATATTTTTGAGACCTGCTTTTCTTTTAGCTGCATTTAAAAACAAGTTGTTGAATTAATTTTTTTAGAGTATTTCAGTGAAGTTTCAATACGATTGGATGTTTTCTCTGACTTTATGCAAAAGGTAGCCTGGAAAACTTGATAAAGTAAGAGACTGGCAATATTATTTAAAAAACCTTTAGTAATGAAATAAATTATATCAGGAGAAACATGTGAAAAAGATTTCTGAAATGTTATTAGATATTATAGTAGTGTATCATGCTTAACTGAGTTTCAGAAAATTGCGGTTACTCAATGTGGTGTCTACTGCCTACCTGTCTCTAAACGGTGCACAATGGTCTCACCACAAGCCTCACCCTACACTTCTTATGGCAAGATGTTCTTACTGTAGTTTTTTGCTTGGTAAGAAGTCTACAATACATAATACATAACCAGCTTCAAGTTCTTGCGTGAAATGTTGCATTCCTTCAGAAAATCATTTTCGTTGTGGTAGTGACCTTTGCTTCTTGGGTTTTGCAGTTGGGTTTTGCTTTTTGTGGAATTTCTTGCAGCTAAGAAAAGCTTATTATGAAACAATCTTTTTTTAGCTTTGGACCCAGATATTATTTCTTCTTTAAAACCTGTATCCTTCATAAATGATTACATCAGATGAATGGTAGACATTTGAAAACATAAAATGGAAAGGAGAGATGAAGGACTGAGAAATAATTAAGTACTGAAAATGGGATTTAGAATTGCTATTTTATTTTCACAATTCTATTACAAGTTCTTTATATATCTCAAGTATTTGATCTCCCTCACAGATTTTCATCCATAAAATAAGGTTAATAATATTCATAGTCTTCTTACCATTCCCTGGTTTAGTAATGTCTGAAGTTTCATAGCATAGTTTGCGATATTCCTACCTATACCTACTGCAAAAGAAACAGATCTTACTCATGGGTTTAGATGTTACATATTATATAGAACATTGATCTGTAGTTGAGGTACAAACATTGGAGCAAAAGCAATGAATGCCAGGTTGCATTAAGGGCAACAAAGTTCCTGATGGACTTGTAGGTAGTCTTTATAACTGTAAGCTGTTCTTTAGTGTATACCTGATTGAGCCTGGCTTGTGGTTTATTTCTCATAGCATAAGATAGGAACAAGATCTGTTAATAAGGTTAGTATCTCATTGAGTGTTTATTTATAAAGGTGTCCTTAACAAATGTACTGTCAAAAGATTCTTAGTTTTACCTCCTTTTCAAACAAAACCAGATACTTTTTTGGAAACAAATGGAAAACCTACTAAAATACATGAATGATTGTATTTTCTTGGGATAAATGTCAGCTGATAAAAAGGATTTTCATAGGTGTGCTGCACTCTAATATAACTTGCTGATGCTATTGTATGAAGGATTTTAGAGCTTTCTGGAAGAAAGTGTTTACAGAATGTCAGAGAATGTAAAGCTTTGTACTTGCAAAAAAGGTGTAAGAGGGGAGACAGAGATTTTTCATTAATACCTGGCTATATAAAGGTTATTCAGAACAATACAGACTGATTAGCTAGTAAAAGGGAGAAGAGCTATTTCTAAGTTGCTAGCTTTTTGGTTCTTTTCCTACTAGGAATTAGCCCAGAAATATAGCTGTATTCATTCATCTGTATCCAAATTGAAATGAAGAACTGATTTTCAGTGAAGTAATGGTGGAATGATTCTTTTGGGGCAACCTTTGAAAGCAAGGGAATATTCTTTCTGATTTCAGAAATTTTGAGGTGGAGTTTCGTCCTACATCAAAACGCTTGAGCTGTTACCTTCATGGAAACTGATTACTGTTGTTCATGAAAAATATATCCAAATATGATAGATTTACTGTTTACACAAAGGTTTCTGCAGGAATAATTCTATTCTGAGTTTTGTATGATGAAATAATGTTATGAAGGCCTAAAAAGTATATGTAGCTTAAATGACTGCAGCTATAACATCTATGTCATGAAGGTCTCATGAGGGTATCTTTAAATAGCAGTTAGCTAGTAGACCAACAAGCAATTAGCTTGTTTTTCATGAACAATAGATATATGCATTGTAGATAAAAGGGTGCATAGACTGGGAAATGTCAAATTTTGAAAATACATGTAATTTGAACTGAACTCAGTCCAGCTACATATTTTCATTTGGCTAAAATAACCAGAGAGTATATGACACTGTGTCATAGAAGATGATAACCTACTGAAGAATGCAAAATCTTCAGGAAAAAGAAATGGTTAAATATTTGTGAAAGGAAATCATAGCTTGCATTCCAGCTCCAGGGTTATCAGATATTACCACGCACTAGATAGCTGTGCATAGTCACTGCTGTGCTGGCTACTCATCATGTACCCGTCTGCGTTCCACTTTTAAGCTCAACTCTACAACTAAGCAAGGCTGATAAATTGGATAACAGGAAAAAAATGACTAGGTAGAAGCTCTGTCCAGTGACACAGATGAAAATCCCAGAATGAACATTTCACAGTGATGGCCTAGTGTTCTCAATTTTAGTTCAGTTTTAAGTAGAATGACAAGGATTTGTGAGAAATCAAAGCACTTTGGCTAAATGATAAGTCAGCAAGTCCATGATTTCTAAAGGGAGCATGGAGGAGTTAAACCTTTAAATCTGTAAGCAAATGTACTGAATGTGTAAACTTCTAATTAAAGGAAGAAGAAGTTATGTATTATCTATCTGTCTTGAAAGTAAATGTGTAATCATTAATGGAAAATACAAGAAGAAGAACAATAATAAATGAACCAGTCATTCTAAAACATTGCCAAGTTACTGGAGTTTAAAATACTATATTATAGAGCAGAAAGATGCTAAAATTATTATTTTATCTTTTAAATCTTTTTATTCTGGCATTTAATTTCAATAAGTAATGAGGAGATAGAGAGTATTTAGCTTGGAATACCATAGTATTACTCTGACCATTCCTCTGGAACAAATAAACCTTTATTATAATTTACACACGTATTCAAGCATATTTGAAAAAGGAAATAGCCAGAAACATAACAAGATTTTAGGATGCTTTCCCAGGTGCAGAGTAAATAGAGGAAGGTTTTTTTTTGTTTTTTTTTCCCAAAGCATTTGCCTCCCATGATGTCTATAGGAAATTTCTGACAAAATTTCTTTAGCACCATTTTTTACAATACCATCTCCAAGAAACAAGCTAACACACTAGATAGGTATTTCCTAGTATTGCAAAACTATAGTTTTTTAATCTATATATATATACATTAAAAAAATGATAGCATTTCTTCTGTGGTCCCTTGTCAGACTAGATTACATGTGCATCCCACTCCTTTCCTTTGTCTTTCCTTTTCATAGCTGCATATGCTGTCACTATAGGATTGCTGGATGTAGCGTACATATTTAATGAAATAGTTTATGTTGAATCCGATACAACATGCCTGGATAATTAATAAATAACTCTTTCTTTGACACATGTACTCAGGTCTCTCAAAATTCCAGAAATCTGAATACTGTAATTTTATATTTACTAGTAGTATTTCTGTGGGCCAAAAATCTGTTGCTACCTTTCAAAGTACTGCAAAGGGCAAGAAGAGCATCTGTTTTCAGTAATGGTTTCACACAAGATACTACAGGTTGAGTTTCTTTAGAATAAAATAAAATATATATTTCCTTTGAGAGGGGAACATATGAAAGTAATTTTTTCTGTTTGATCTATTTTGTGAAGTGCTCTGTAGGCAATAGTATTGCATCAAATGTTACACTTTTGTGTAACAAAAAACAAAGCACTTTTTTATTTGAGGAAGGGTTGCATTTTTATTCCATAGCTTGCTTATGAAGAAACTGTTTGGACTTTTAGGGAATGTATTGAATTATTACTGTGCCCTTCTCATAGAACAGTTTTTAGCAGACACTATTCATCAACAAAAATTTGAGGATATTTAAGTAAAACCTGTCAGTGAAAGAGACAAGGTTATATGTTTACTTTGAATTTCCTTGTGCCTCCTTTAAAAGCCCTCAGAATGTGTGTAGATTTTAAGCTGTGCAATAGATAGTAAAATGGTCATTAGATTTGGGACTCTGAATTCTGATCAAGAGATTTTGTAAATTTCTTTAAGAATAACACCAAATTGGTGAGTGATGTTTAAATCATGTCAGCAATGAAATGCATAAATCTCTGATTAGTTTATCTTGGCACAAACTCAGTGTCCTCAGTGCTCCTGAGTAATAAATTGCACAGTGCAATTGGATTCAAGGACCAACCTGAGACAGAATAAAATCCTAAAGGTTTT
The DNA here is from genome assembly GCA_013399135.1 of Heliornis fulica. Lineage (NCBI taxonomy): Eukaryota > Metazoa > Chordata > Aves > Gruiformes > Heliornithidae > Heliornis > Heliornis fulica. Next base: position 82,706 of record VXBZ01007842.1, on the reverse strand, counting down.
ATATTTACCCATTAATTGATAATGTAGTAGACTTCAGATATCTAAGTCCTGTAGTTTTTGGGGACTGAATTTGATTTTTTTAAATTCAGTCTTCTTTAATTGTCAGTGTCATACCCAGTTGCTGCCTGAAACTCTTACAAAAAAAAACCCTAACAGGTTTGGTTTTATTTGCTCTAATCCCTGTGCAAAAATGTTAAGGGGGATTAGGTTATTCTTGGGTGAAATATCATTTTATTGTATTTTTAGAAATGTTATTATATAAAAGCCTTTCATGAGCTACCTGACTTAAACAGCATGACTGTCAAAACTTTCTAAGTATGCCCAGAAACAGATTTTTTTTTTCCTAAGTCCTCCTGAGAGTTCACATTCATTCTGTGTCAGAAGTAAGCCTGATGGACTTTTAGCTCCTGTTATATACTATATTTGCAGTGCATTAAAAATATAAGAACCAATGAGTTAGTGGATTCTGTACTAAATCCATTTTTAGTATAAAATCTTCATTGCACTTAAATCCATGATAATTTTGCCATTCACATGATTTATTTGTGGAATTGGTGATACGGTTTCACCTATTCTGATGCATGAGAGTTCTCTTGGTCCAAATCATGACAAAAGCAACATGTCATCATTTTTGACCCTCATGATCTCAAATGCCTGAAAGCTGTCTTAATTGTTCTTTGCATTTGTATTACTCATTCTGGTAGATGCATGTGAAAGAAAGAGAGCACAAATAGAAGTTATCTTGTTTGCTGAGGGAATGCAGACACTTTTTTTCTTTTCTTCAGTATCCCACTTAGATCTAGAGATTAGATCTGAGGCTTTCTTTTAGTTTTCTTCCACAAGGACTTGGTTGATTTTGCTACTCCATGAAGGAACATTATATTCCTGCACTCTCTTTTTGAAGAGCCAGAATATTTTTGTTTGAATGATAATGTGTTTAGTGTTAATTTTTTTAAGAAAAATTTCTTGCTTATGAAAAAGCAACAGAACAATAAATTATGTAAGTCCCCATTACATCATTAAAAATGCTTTTTTAAATACCCTAGTAAATATATACCTTGCAATGTCAGCTTCATTCCAATTTTCCTCAAAAAAAATAGTCCTCAAGCTAAGGATTTATGTTCCATTTACAGAGGAAGTGTATTTACAACAAAAATTTCATATGAAAGAATTACAAATTATACATAATGAAGAACATCCAAAGAGAATTCTTATACAATACACATGAAATAGAAAAAAGAACTTTACTTTGTGGAGCATTTCTCAATGAATATGATATGTTTGTGCTATGAAAAGATAAAATGTGCTATAAGCAGTTGTATGGAAAAAAGTAAGAACTATCTACTTCCTGTTATAGAGATATGTAGACCTCTGAGTGAGAAAGTAAAGGAGGTATTTTAAGCTCATTGATTAAAGGTCAGTATAGAAGCCAAAGAAAATGAAGGAAATCTACCACTCAGGTGTACTCTTCAAAGCAGAAAAATAGGATTTGTGCTTCTGTAGGAGATGAAATTGCTGGAAATGCAGTACAAGAGCCCTCCAAGGGGTAAGACCTTCTCACTCATGGTTGGAAGGTCTTACCCCTTGGAGTAAGACTCATTTCAGTGAGTAGCCATTCTCGAGGGAGTTATACAAACTAACCATATGGCCAGTCTGGAGGATGTGAAAAAATAGTAGTAAAGCAGCAGGATGCAGTTGGACTACTGTGGCCGGTTGACCCGGGCTGGAGGCCAGGTGTCCACCAAAGCCATTTTATCACTCATCCTCAAATGGACAGGGGAGAGAAATTTTAAGAAAAGGCTTGTGAGTCTAGGTAAGGACAGTGAGATTCCTTTAACCAATTACTGTCATGGGCAAAGCATACTCAACTTGGGAAAATTTATTTCATTTATTACTGATCAAATCACAGTCAAATAATAAGGAATAAAACCAAATCTTAAAACCACCTTCTCAAATTCTCTACCTCCTCCACTAGACCAGAGCAGGAGGTCAGGGAAAGGGTGTTGTGGTCAGTTCATCACATGTCTCTGCCACTCCTTCCTCTTCAGGGGAAGGACTGTTCACACTCTTTCTTTGCTCCAGCATGGGGTTCCTCCCATGGAACACAGTTCTCCATGAACTTCTCCAAGATGAGTCTTTCCAGCAGGCTGCAGTCCTTCACAAACTGCTCCAGCATGGGTGCAGACCTTCATGAACCGACTGCTCCAGCATAGGTCCCCCATAGGGTCACATGTCCTGCCAGCAAACCTGCTCCAGTGTGGGCTCCTCTCTCCATGGGTCTACACGTCCTGCTGGGAGTCTGCTCCAGTGCAGGCTTCCTATGGGGTCACAGACTCCTTTGGGGGTATCCACCTGCTCTAGTGTGGGGTCCTACATATGTTGCAGGGTAATCACTGATTCAGGGTCTGTAGCACCTCCTACCCTTCTTCTTCATTGACCATGATATTTGCAGAGTTCTTCCTCTCACATATTCTCACTCCTCTCTCCATCTGCACATTTATACACAGGTCTCTTTTGTCCCCTTCTTAACTCTGTTATCCCCACGGCACTACTATCATCACTGACAGGCTTGATCTTGGGCAGTGGCAGGGTCGATCTTGTAGATGTCTTGCATTGGTTCTATCAGCCTCTAGCCACCCCTGCAGACCCCCGCCACAAAACCTTGCCTTGCAAACCCAACACAATTATATATTGTTTTGCTGAGAACAGCTGCTTTCACATTATATTTACACAGTGATGAAGAACCAGTAATTGACCATAATGCTAAGGTCAGAATTTTGTAGCAACACTGAATTTATCTCATTTTATAAATGATGGGTTATAGGGTAAAACTTCCTTAATGAATATCCTGAAACTTAATCTCTGAATAGGCAAAGATTGTTCTACTTCATGTTTATCTGGCTATCAAATGAAAGAGGGGTTTTCTACCTTCTTAAGGCTATACAGTTTAGTTTCCTTATTTCTCTTGTTTGTTTGCCTTTTGCTTAGTTTTGCATTCTCTTCTTCCTCTGACTTTTGTAACTAAATAAAGCAATCAAAAAGGGACAAGTCCTATAAGTTTCCATTTCTAAAGCTTTTTTTTTTTCCAAGTAGGGTGGTTCAGACTTCTGAATTTATCAATCAGAGCAACAAAACAGATACTTCTGTCAGGATACAAGTCCATCATAATACAAGGTATTTGCCCCTGTTTCAGTCTAAACTTCTGCGAGATAAGTAGTGTTGGTTGTACACCATGTGTAGACCTATGTTAAGTGATTATTTAACTTGAATTGAACAATTTAGAGTAGCTACAAGACCAGTATCTCTAAGAGGTTCTTATTTGTGTTGGTGATCTAATTTTAATTTTATCTGTCAGAAATTTCATGTTCTAGGAAGATACCAAACAAATTGGTCCAGTTTTCATTATAGCCTCACTAACAGCCTTCAGGTCAATATAAACATTTGTAGAAATGCCTTGCTAACTCTGCTTCTGGACTGTGACTATACACTTCCTGTTGATCCTGCACATGACTGTGTGACAAAAATTGCCATATAATGTTCTGTTCAATACATCTGCAATCTGCTGCTGGTATCTCTATGACTGTCGGCTGCACTTACTTCACTATAGAGTATTACATCCTCCTCTTTTACTTCTCTGCCATTCCAATTAAAAAGATATACCTGTGACTATATACTATTCCTTTTTAAAATTTATATAATACTCATCTTCTGTTGATCACGTTACCCAGAAATGACAGGATGTCTGAGATTCTCATGCACTTTCTTTCTAGCATTCCCCTGTTATCGTATCGTCTGATTTGCATTGCTGATTCTTTTTGGATGTTGAACTACATTATACTAAAATTTCCTCCCTCGGATATTTCATTCTTATACGAAGTCAGACTTGCTCATATTCTTTTCTGAATGATATTTAACACAGTGATAATGTACATAGCGATCATAATTGGATCTAGATGGCCTGTATTACTGCAGATGGCATCTACAGTTTTGAGGGGTTTATCAGAGATATTCTGATCTTTTACGATCTTCTTGAGTGCCCTACCTCTCCTCTTAATGCTATTTCTTCCCACTTCTGTTCCTTTTCCATCTCTCCATTTCCTTTCCTGTGAGCTTCCCCATTCTAGTCCTCTCAGTAGCTTCCCCCACCTCCCCCCCCACCCCTGTGTTTAATATAAAGGCCTGACTAAAGGGTTTAACATTCAAGGGGCTTACTCTTATTTATTTTATTTATTTTTGCCTTTTCTTTGTTCTTTGGCTGTTTTTTTCTCCTTCAGACAACTATCTCAAGCCTTTGGCCATTCCTTGTAATGATTCTCACCCACAGTGAAACCTCTGAATTTGTGTGCAAAGAAGTAAATTCTTTCTACCTTAAAAAGTAATTTCATTTAACTTCTTTTTATTGCTGTCTTTTAAGGTGAAATTTAGGTAGTTTTAACGTGGTGGTATATTGTAATGCTACCTAATGTAATACAGAATACTCTTCATTAAATATATATGATACAGTTTCTTATAAATGTACCTAGAAGTTGACACAAATGGAACAGCACAGCACCAGGACCTCATACTTAAAATCTTTAATTCAGTTCATAAGAGAAATTCATATGCAGTATTACAGAGCTCTTGTATCTTGTAAGTCAGATTGAAAACAAAACTGAATGCAAGCTTTATTGAAAATGTTTAAAATAAATTGCCTACAGAAGCTATTTTGGGTGCCCAAGTTTGGACTGCGTACAGAAGCAGTGTGTGTTTTCTAATGCACGCTCTGTAATGCAGCTGCTGTTGTTTCTTGTACTTTGAAGTGAGGTTCAAATGCATAGGCAGAGAAGCCTCACCAGCTCTGCAGGGGATAGAATGCTCTAGGATACAGCTGCCTAGGACTTCCATGAAATGCAATTGTCTGTGAATATCAACAGATAAAGTGAATGCAATTTCATTCTAGCTGAGTTGGAAGGCCATTCACATTTGGACCTGTGGTCAAAAAGCTAACCTTGATTTTAGCTTCCCACTCTGTCATTTTGGCCATGGAGAGTTCCAAATGAGTTATTAAAAAAGCTAAGGTTTGATTTGTTTTTTTTTTCCCCCTTTTTAGAACCAAAATAGCTGTGGAAGTAAAACAAAATTAGTCCAGAAATCAAGGGAGAAAAGTAAGGAAATAATTAATTTTCCTTACTAGCAGCACATTATGCAGCACTTGGAAGAAAAAAAAAGCAATGAGAAAAGGTCTAATGATGTAGCTTATAAATTGCACGTCTTGTTTGTGAGACATAAAAATCGATTATAGTCTATAAAGAATATAATGGTATCACTGAAAATTTGGAAACACTGTCTGTCATTAGAATTCATGAGGGGATATATTAGCTTTTCTCTGTGTAAAGATTTTATGTTCGTCATTTGACAACGTGGAGACCAGGTAGCCTAGCTCATCTGGTAATTCTGAGGTGAGGCTGAAGCTAGAGGAAGCTGAGGTACTCCTTAAGACAACTTCCATTAGCTGTAGTGGTATTTTACCAACATGTCCCATGGAAATAGAGGATTTTCTTTTGTTCTAACTTTTCTTATTCCAAAGAAAGAAGGAAAGGAATGACCTATCCCCTAGAACAGAAAAAAAATAATAAAACCATAAGCTATGCGCTGTTTCCAGACTGAAGTATTTAAGGAGGAAGACACTCAATGTCCTTCAGCATCAGCTAACAAAGAAAGGAAGCATGGAAGAGCATTGCTCGCCTAGGAGTGAAGAAACACATTTCTTCTTTTAAGATTTGGTTTTCTTTACTTTAACCTTTAATTACATCGATGACTCTATATATGAGTGGGGAATTAGAGCCCATTCTAAATTGTGAATTCTGAAACCTTTTTCTCTATGGGGATAAATAATTTATACAGTCTTGCAATCCAGCAACTTAATGAGCCCTTATGCATATAAACAAAGTTATAGCTCTTCTCAGCTACTGCATAGTTCTTCACTAAAAGTGTCTGGAGTGAAAAAAGGCAGAAGTTGTGTACAGCATCTGGGATCTTACTTGGATTAAAAAAAAATGGTAGTCCTGTGGTAATTTTCTTCAGTCATTAAATCGCTGATTGACTTTTATGATGATCAGGAGCTACCAAATATATGCTTAGACTGCGATTATCTAAAGCGATTTCCTGTACAATACAGGCCAAACAATTTGATTTAGTAATTTTGTAAGGAAAGAATATTTGAAAGCAAGTATCTATCACATAAATCCAAGAGTTTAAAAATGAAAAAAAAAAACCCTCAACATTTTTTTTTCATAACTAAAGGTCTCTCTTGAAAACTGAAACTGAAATCAGCCTTCAGGAAAATGTGGTGTGTAGAATACTGAAAACTTTGTGTCTCTTCACCAGTCACATCTTTTATCACCGTTCACATCTTTTACGCCATCTCTAGAGTATTCCTACTGTTCTACTACACTAACTGAAAACCCACTTTGGAATGCATTTTCTTGTATTTTGAAATACAAAGTTATGTAATGTGCCTAGTGATTAAAATATGCTTACACATAGCTAAGCTGAATGGATTTTTTTGATGAAATGATTCATCATTAGAAAATTATTAAGAATCTTAATGAAATACTCCCACAGAAACATGTCAGTTGCAACAAAGATTTCATCAGAGATAATCCTTGTCTTAGATTAGAGACAGAGAGCTGTATCCCTACAGAATTAATTGTTTAGTGGCTGGGGCATTTACCCCCATTGCCCTATTTAAAATAAATTATATATAGATATATAAAATTCTCTTTAGAATAAATTATACCTACATGTGCAAGTGCATCTCATATCAACACATACTAAGTTAAATATATATGAAGATGAAAGAGACCTAAATTTCTTCTGGGTGAAAGCAAGCTGTAAAAGCCTTTCTATTTTTTCCTTGAAGTTAAATCGAAGTATTAGCACCAGTCACAGAACATCAGGGAGAAAATCCTTTAAAATATAGTGTACTATTGCAGACGTTCTTCTGAAAGTGCTGTATGCAAGGTATTTGCACTTCATTGTGGCATTTATGAGGAGAACTTTTTCTGGAGCTAGACATGTTATTGAGGTGTCTGAGGTGACCTGTATCTCCCAAAGATTATGATTTTTCCAAGAGTAAGCAGAAACAGATAGGAGAGTGTTTATATGACATATGTTAGCCAGATCTTGGCCACATGATTTTTAATTGAACTGTGTGAATGATTCTGTCAAATAAAAAAAATAAGCTGCTCCTCTTGCAGCTACAGAAAGTAGAAAAGAAACTTGATTTCCTTTCTTCAGAAGATGTGGACTGATGTTAAGCAGTAGCATGTCTCCCTTATTTCAGCTGTCTTACTTAAACAAGGGATATAGTGTTCAAATGGCTTTGGACCTTGACAGTCTGTGGGAGTCAGCAGGTGTTGCAGAAACAAGAACCTTATTGACCATTTCACATATAAACATGGAGGTCTAAGACATATTACCTTACAGTGGCATAACCATTAGTGTATCTTTACATTCATTAGTTTTTCTTCTCACTTTGGGACTGCCTCTTACTCATCTGCAAAGGAGAATTGGTTATTTCCTGCTTTTAAAAGCACTGCATACTCAGGGTTTCATTTGGAATTTATGTGATATAGAGAGTTGGCTACAGTATCTGAATAAGTTACTATTTAGGAAAGCTGACAACTTGATATATTAGAAATAATTCAGTATATTTATGCCAATTTTTAAGATTATTTTGATATCCACATTGGGTCACACTAATAATTTGTTTTTGTAACATTTTCTAACTGGTGGACTTGAGAGAGAAATAGCCCTACAAAGGACACATCACACACTCAATCCTTTTTTCTTGGTGTTAGTATGAAATTGTTTCAGTCATAACAGAACATTTAGTGAGTAAACCTTATTTAGACATAGCTGAAAAATTCCAAAGTAGTAAAAGGAGCAATATAGTGAATGAGCGATGCTATTATTATGCTACAGAAATACCAATCTGCGGCCACAATATCAGCATGTCTTGAATGAACATGCCACTTAAGAAAATAACAATGTATTAGGGCTTTACTGAAGGATTTGATATTTGTGTTCATTGATCAAAAAGCACAAACAACTTAACAATAAACATGTGAAATCTCTGTATTATAATGATAATGGTTAGCTTTAGCTCTCTGTCTAGACCTGCTAAATGCTGCTAAGTGAATTACTGAATACAATGATGAAAATTGATTCGAGCATTCTGTTCTCAGTACTAATTTTCTGGATGCCAGCAGAAGTTGTATAACCAGTAAAAAGAAAAGTGTCTAGGCATATGCTCACATCTATCAATAGTATATTATAACTTTGACAGCCCAGGAGTGTTAGTAGTGGAGAGGCAAGTGGTTACAGTGCCTTAACAAAGAGGAAGGCAGACAAAATGGCATTTTCTTTTTAATGTGGTTGCTAATATCAGTACCTTCTTTTTATTACTGATGATATCCTTTGAAAACTGAACAAAATTATGAATTAGTTATGTAGAGATTAGGAATGTCATTCTCATGGAGAACTATTTTGTGGGAAAATCAATTCAATGCCAGACATCTGGAAGGCAAAAAAAAATGTTCAGTTATTAAAGTTATTTTTGTCTGTGATGTAAAATGGCAACCAAAGAATAGCTCCACTTTTCACATGAAAATTCCATATCCTTCTTCATTTTGAATCTAAATATATTTGTGTTTATCTTATATCATCATGGTTTCACATTGTATGTGGGAAAAAAAGGCATAATGATGCAATTGTGACTGAGAACAAAAGTGTGAGATGGACAGAATGAATTGAAGAACAGAGCGGAAAGGTTCAAAAACAATACAGGGAAGGGAAAAAAAAAGGATTTACATATGCCTGGAGAGCAAGAGTATGATAGGAGAACTGTAAGATGATGAAAGAAAAGGTATGGACTTTTATGCAACAGAAGCTACAAAGAAGAATGAGGTAGAAGAGTACTAAAATAAAATACATGTAAAATAGGGAAAGTAATAAAAACCCTTAGAAGTCAGTGACAAGCTTCTTACCTGGTTAAAAAGACCTAGCTCCATTATTTTAAGTTTCAGCTATGCTTACTGACAGTCTGGTCTACACTAGGAATTTCCTTATGGTAACTAAAATAAATCATTAACTCGAAGGAGCTATAGCTGAACTTTTTGCATCTCTCTATTAACTAGGATGGGCCTGGCTTAGTGTTAGATGTCTTCCCACAAGGTTCATTGATATTATCCTCAAATTAAAGTAGTCCCACAAGCCTGTGCTTCCACAAGCATAGATTTCCCTAGGAAGCAATATGCTTAGCAACACTGGTATCCACAGCAGCATTTACCATGTATGAGTCTAAATGTGGAAACTCTTTCCCCTTTAACAATTTACGTCACTGTAATCATGCTGCCTACCACCAGCTCCAGCTCCTATTCACAAGTAGGACTACATATTAGATGCACCAGAGACCTGCTCTGATGACTCTGCTTTCCCTTTGCAAAGACCCAGCTGCCTTTATTGATGCATTTGGATCGTGATGCCAGCTGCAGGGAAGGAAATGGCTTGGTGACCAGCAGAGAGGCCACTGCTGGTGTCCTAAACCGAGCTAAAGTTGCTAGGTTCCAACTGGCAAGATCACTTTATTCCTTGAACCTGTGAGTAGCCTGGGTACAGTGCTTTTTCAAAGGTGAAGCCCTGTGCTGGAAAACTGTTCACCATCTTGACCATGTTTTGGGGGTGTAACTGCACCCTGTCTGCCTTGGGGTTGGAGGTCTAATGTCCAGGTATAATTTGGCCTGTGGCCTCTGCTTGACTGTGATAGACTGAAGCCTGCTGTGTACTGGAGAGCTTCTCTGGGAGCATGGGAAAGCCTTTTCATCCAGACAGCAACTATACAGGCTGTTGGCTGCAGCTGCTCTGGCATCCAAGAGGTCTCCAGTACCTGCAATAATACCTGTCTGTCAGTGTATATACTCCCAGCTCAGTGTATCTGCGTAGTACTTAAGGCAATATACAGTTTAACTGCTTTATACAAAGATAAAATATTTTACTTTTAATATTGATTTTAATATTCTCAATTCTTTCTCAGTCATTTTTCTCTTCATCAGGGTGGTCGATGGCTCCTTTCCCCTTGGCTATTGACTCCTCCTCCTCCTCCTCCTCCTCAGCAGCTGTGTCATCCCACATCCCCTAAAGCCTCCATTTGGGGCTTTGCCATCTTGTCCATCCCACTTCAACTGTTTCCCTATGTTCCCAGGTCTCTGTTTCCACTCCTGGTGCCTCTCCCCTGCCCTCAGCAGCTGTCTATCTCTGCCTTGCAGAGCCTCTGGCCCCTGCTGAACCAGAGCTCATGAGTCTCTTTTCCCTCCAGGGCCTCTGCCCTCCACCCTGGCTTCTGGCCAGCATGCTTTCTCCTCCGCTGCCCCTCCTGAGCCAGCCCCTGCCTTTATCTCCTTCCCTGGTCTCTGTTCATATTCAGCAGCTGTTGCCTTCCTTCACTCCTCTATCTTTTGGTTTCAGATCCCGGCCTGCTCCAGGCCTCTGCAAGCCACTCTCATCCACCCTCCCAGACCCCAGGCCTGCAACTTGTGTCTGGAGAAATGTTTCCCAGCCCTCAGCAGCTGTTCCCCAGCACCTGTCTCCACACTGCTCCCAGTCCCATTCGCTCCCTTGCTGCGTAGCAGCAGCTGTTGCTCCCTCAAGAAGCCTTTCTCCCACGCAGGCCCTCCTCCCCCTCTAGGCCTGAGGCTCAGTTCCCTCAGGTCTGGCCAAGTCTCTCCCCTTGTGCCTGGCCTCTGCCTCTGGCTTCAGGCCGCTGTCCCTGCCTTTCTCTTCTCCCCCATGACAGCCAGCATGGCTGTTGCTGGCCAGGATGCCAGGGCTAGGAAATGGTATGACAGCGGGTTGCCTTAATTCCTGACATCACACTTCATTACTGTGACAGTACATCACAGCAGTGACAATCAAGTTGTCAGGATGGCCTCCAGAAACAATTGCAAGTAGGGGGAACAACATGGTCCATGGAAAAAATTATGTTAAAGGGGAGACCAGAGTGACCAGTAGGAAAACCCATAGAGCACATCAACCAGCATGGCCTGCAGGATTAATAAGAGCAAACATGCTTGTGCCCATAGGGTGAAAAGAGCAGCTAGAACAGCTGTGGGATAAGTCATGGTTCACTGCAGTTGCTCCTCAGCATGCAGGACCGACTCAGGGTAAATGGAAAACTGGCAACCATAAATTGCTGTTCCAGTTTTGGTCAGGAAGTAGATCTCCAGCAGCTGCCTGTGCCATTTTGATGCCAGTGCTGGCATGGCCTGTGGTGTGCAGAGGGCAACAGGCTGTGTATGCACAGGTGCGAATGCTGCAGCAGACTTTAATTTTCTGTTTCACAGTAAGAAAACTGCTCATTATTGGCTAGGGGACTGGACTATGAGAGAATTGCCATGCAGAATAGATATCCAGAAGCTCTCACAATAAGATATTTAAAGATATCAGTGGTATTCTGACCCACTTATTTACCTGGTGATCCATGTAATGATCTTGCACCACCACAAACTGAAAAAAAGGATGCTATGACTAGTGTGCTGGTTAGGATACAAGACTGGTACCTCAGTGTTTGAAGGTGTCCTCCTGCCAAGTCGAGAGGACCCCTGATGATGGCAGTGGTCTTGCACAGCTGCTGCCCTTCTCCTAGGCTGTCTCAGGCACATTCTGGTATCAAGGAAACAGCAGTTCACCCTGTCTGTCAGTTCAGTCAGATCCTCATTTCCAAATGTGTCATCAAAATCCAAATAAGGGAGTTGGATTGCTCTGGCAGTTAGTATCTCAGACCTTTAGAAACTCCACCTTCATTTATAAAACTTGGAGAAGCACTAGTCCATTTTCCTGTTGTGCCTAGCATCAGCAAGTCATCTGAGTGCTTCTTGGTACTGCCTCAGGGTAGTCTGTCCACTAGTAAAGGTCCCAGCTTTTTCCCTCCACAGTCAGATAAGTTCAGATGATTTATTTTGGATCCAGAGGTCTGACTGCTTCCAGTGATGTGGGACATGAGTAAGGGAGAGGCTTCTGCTTCAGCTTCACCCAGAAAGAAAAGTTTCTGGTGCATTCAGGACCTAAAGCAGAACATAAGAAATGGTTATGAGTGGGAGACTCCCTGCAAATACTCAAGCTAGTTCTCATTTTAAATGCTAATTTAGATGTTTGTGGTGTGTGATTTAATTCAGTGCAAGATGTATTCCTATCTCTAAAAGGATTGAAATTAGTAAAAATCCATGTTAGAGCATTCAACTGTATTTTCTATACTTAGATGTTTCTTGAGGGGTGGGGGTGTGTGTGTAATTGTGGTTTCTGTTTTTTCATTCTATGTGCATCTAGCTTTCATTAATTACTTCATAGATTTACTATTCACTACTAGATACAACCTGTAGGTGAGCAAAACATCCTTGCACTCCTATGCAGACTGATGTTTGTCACTCTGAAAAGCAGTATTCTTCAGAGGATGCCATCTGATTCTGCTGCAATGCAGTGAGTGACTGGCTGGGGTTAAAAGCCTTGCGCACAATTCCTGCTAGCTGGTCATTAATCTCCACGGAAAGCCCCATGTCTTAACTGCTGCTGTATAATTAGTAACCTTTTCCATTTAACTAGTGTTAAACAGAAACAGTAATGTGCCAAGTCACTATCATTCTCCTTTAATGAGTATCTAGAAGCACTTCTCTAAACAATGTGTGACAGTGAATTTTTTTTTTTTTAATGCCTCTTTGAAAACTACTAAGACCAGCACTATCAGTGTTATAGGGCCAACTAGGAAAACACACAGGGCTGCTACAGTTCACTACAACATAACTGGCTAAACAAAGTAGCTTCCAAAATTTAAAATGTGAAGATGAGCAATGTCCATCAAGCTTATATAACTTATGTTGTAAAGGAGCCTAAAATACAAGTCAGTACCTATCTCTTGATTTAGAGAATATGGAGCTGAAAGTAAGGGAAGAAAGACTTTAATACAGCTATGAACCTCTGGGCATCCAAATGTAACTAACCTTGAAGAAATAGATGTATTTTCCTTAACATCTACGCACTAGATGAATGTTTGATATTGAATTATCTGATAGTGCAGTATCAGTGGTAAATTGGTTTAAGTATCTGCCTGGAAGAGGTTTCTGTCCTGAGGAAAATATAGAGATATTCTGTAAAATCAAAATTCAGATGTAGAAACATTGAAATGCTTGATTTTGCTAACAATATTTTTTCTATCAATAACTTTCAAGAATCATATTCTATTAATTTTAAAAAAATAAAGGAAACCCCAAATCAAATTAAGACAAACTGGTTTTGAAACAAACTCCNTATAAATTAAAAAAATAAAGGAAACCCCAAATCAAATTAAGACAAACTGGTTTTGAAACAAACTCCCTTTGTTTTCATAGAAGGTCTCCTTTGGATGAAACTGCACTTTATAAGAAAAAAAAAAATCTTATAAATACTTTTTCCCCAAAAAGTAATTAGCATTCAGCTATCCATATTCTAAAAAGTGTGTTTGTGAAAAGATTCCAGAAAACTGATAGAGCTAATTGCCAAGCTGAATAATCAACCATAAATAATAGTGAAATTGTACACAGAAAATTCAGTTAATATGTTTTCTTCTCTGTGACACGACTATAATTGGCAAAACAAAAATAATGCAATAGAGAAGAGTGTCTGTTTGTTTCAAGACAGTCTTTTTCATGGTGTATTTTTCCAGGATTTATGCTGGCACAGATGACTATAGGATCAGGCCCAAAGAATTACTTTGTCTATGTGATTTTGTGTAGTGCTGAATATCTAGTTGAAGGAAGTTGTTCAAGAAAGGAATCATCTGAAGTTCGTTCTTTTTCTCCTATTTGCCTGTGTTACATGGTTAAGTGATAGAGGATTTCAGAAAAATAAAAAAAAAGTCTTCTCAACTGCCTCTTATTCTGAGGAGAGCTTGAGAAATTCAGATGAATCAGCAAGTGATATTTAAATAGTTCCTCATTTTATTCAATGGGAAATCATATGGCATAGTTTTTGCACCGTCAGTTAGTGGATTTTCATAAATGTACATGTCCAAAATAAAGAGGTCAGAAACTCTACTGCCCTTACTGCACTGTCAGAAATTTTTTTTGTTATTTCATTTTCTACTTATTAAATCCTCTAGACATAAGTATCTGAATCTTTAGCACTCAGTAATAATTCAAACATAATTTGCCTTTACTTTCATGCTTTGCAGAAGCTTCTTGAAGCTTAATACAGATTTTCCCTACTCACATTCATTTTAATATCCATGGTATCTTTTATTTTTTTTAAATTTTGCTTGTTCCCTATGGCCTAAAGAAAGTCCAGATTTTATTGAAGCTCAAAAAGGCATTTTTCTAACTAGTTCAACTGAGCATAATAAAGCCCTGATGTCTGTCAAAACTTTAGCTGCTATTTTAAAATAATTATGAGAGGACTCTACAGTTGCTTTCCCCATTCTCATCACCTTTAAAAACACATTTGATGAGAAGCACTGATAAAATCTCTGGGCACCAAACAAATAGTATATTAGAGAGAAAATGGGACCTGTTTTTAAGCTCGAGAAGGGTTTTATGACTGCTGTTCCCATCATTTTAAATGACCCAATAATACTAATGTAATTAGGGGCATTGCAAAGAGAAGAGTGAAAAGGAAGGATTCTGGTGACGATTTTTTAAAATTCTTGTAATTCTTTAACATTTATACTGTATTGATCTGATTACTCTTAGTAACTTCAGATGAGCCTTACCATCGTTATGTAATAATTCAGGCAGTGCAAATATAATGTAGGTATGCATACAAACCCAAAATTCAGGTTTCTGGTTACAGCCATTTTATGACAATTGATGATACCATAGGAGTATTTTACTTCTACAAGCAAATTGAGGTGCTTTGGAGTAATTTTAGAAATTTCTTTAGATTATATTACACAAAAAATGTCAGAAAACATGAAAAATCAGAAATGTGGAAAAATTTTAAAAGAAAAACTGCATATTTTTTAGAAAATCTTAATCCTTTGTATTTTTAGTTAGTTTTTTAATTTGCTACTCTTCCCTTGCTAAAAAAGCTAGTTCAATCAACTGAGCTTCTTGAATTATTAAGGTAGTAATTCGCAGGCCATGTCCACAGAAAACCATTGGAAGAGTTTGTGTTGGAAGGGACTTTAAAGATCTAGTTCCACTCCCCTGCCATGGGCAGGGACACTCTCCACTAGCCCAGGTTTCCCAAAGACCCCTCCCTCTTGGCCTTGAACACTCCAGGGAAGGGGCAGCCTGTGCTAGGACCTCCCCACCCTCATAGAGAAGAATTTTATCCTGAATTCTCATCTAAATCTAAAGGGATATTTCTATTTTATTCACCTACTCTGGTAAAACGGCCCGATTACAAACTCTATAATTCGGGAATTAATTTCCAGATATTTTTCCATTAATCCAATAATCTTTCTTGGTATATTGCGGCTATTTCATATCTTCTGATTTTTGCAAAATTTTAATAAATGATCTTCTACACTATGATTCAAATTTAGACATTAATTAGATTTTTGAACTTTTAGGAGAAGTGTAATAAAAACTCTTGAGCACCAATATAATTTTCAGTAGAGGATTTTAAACTCTCATTCTCTTTCCTTAGAGGAGTTTATTTAGTTAGAAATAGTCATGAATATGGTTGCTTATTTCACCTTGGAGAGAGAAAGCTGCTATGATTGCTTCATATCTAACCTACTTCTTTTTTGTTTTGTTTTTGAATCAATGCATCTAAGGAGGTTAAAACCACTAGCGGATGAGGGAAGAAGGGTTGAGAAAGTGGTGGCTGTGGGTGAGAGCCTTAAACAATAAGATACTTGCTGAAGGGAAAAATAATTGATCATTTGCACCTATCTGTTTAGCAAGTTTCCACTTTGCCTTCTGGGTTTCTCCCTCCACTGTTATGCTGAGTGTTATTTGTGGATGTGAATGGTTGGTGTGTGGAGGAAAGCATTGGCTCTGTGGAGGAAAGCAAAGAATCTCTTGCAGGGATAATAAAAAGGTAAACCATTATAATTTGAGAAAACAGTAATTGGCAAATAGGCCAGCGTTTAGTAGCACTGTTTTCAACTAGATCCCTTCAGAAATGTTTTATTGCAAAGTTTATGAAGAAGGCTGAAGAGCTGCATTGTTCAGCGCTGCACCCTCTTTCTTTACCTCTGGAAAGGAAATCTCTGACAGAGATGAGAGTTTCATAGATCACTACCCATCAAGAACCAGAGTACAAAGAAAGTAATGAAGTACTTCTTGTAGTCTCCTAATCGTAGATCTTTTACCAAGAACTCTAATAGGAATCTGGTTTTGCTAAATTATCTTGTTTAGAGAAGCTTGAGCATTTGAAAGCATTTAGTATTATTTGATGTACCATTTTCTTGCTATGCATTTTCTGCTGTTATTCAGAATATACAAAAGGCCTGGAATTTACCACACAAATCACTTAATTTGATTCATTCCTGTATACATTTATATTATGTCCAGAGTCAGCCTTGTTATTTTAGAACATTAATATTCTTCAAAGAAATATGCCCTATCACACTGAGTGACTGGCTGGGGTTAATGGCCCTTAGCACAGCTCCTCCTAGTTGGTCATTAATCTCCAGGAAATGCCCTGTGCCTTAATTGTTATTGCTTAATTAGCAACCTCTTCTATCTAAATAAGTGACATATGACCTCAAATAACAATGCATACAACAGCAGTCATTTTCTCACAGTGTTTGAGCTACACCGCAGATTCTGTGCAAGTAAATCAAGGCATGGGAAGTACATAACTATTCAAATAATGTGGCATGTGACACAAAAATAATCTTCTGCAGGTAAGAACATTAATAATTATATTTTTTTAGGTTTCTTTGATGTCACAAGTTTAAATCAGTGACTAACCGAATGCAAAAAATTTAAAATGAGAAAGGCTGTGGTTGCATTATCCCTCATACAATTCAATGTTCTATATTTCTATTCGATACTGCCAGTATATTTTCAGTCTGTCATTGGTTAGCCATGTTTTTAATCACTGCAGAATCTGTGTAAATGCACACACAGAAAGCCAGAGCACATTCCTGCATGGACTATAAGCTCAGTGTTTTTGCTAGGAGCCTGGGTCGTGAGAATCTGTACTCTGTATTCTTGGCCATTAACTTCTCCCTCTGTGCTTTATTTTCTTTCCCCATCCTTTGCCTACTTACAAATTGCTTCTTTTGATTGTAACCCCTTGTAGCAGACATTAACTCTTTCTAAGTACAGTAATTAGACCACATAGGACTTTTGCACACTTCTGGAATATTTTATAGAGAGACATAATAGGCACTTTTACAATTTAGAAGCAGACCTTGATCTTTGTGATAGACTTTATAAATGAAAGATAACTGCTTTATTTGTTTAAGGTGGAATATAAGTATGAAGAGTCTGAATATGTCAATTTTAATCTTCTAAAATTTGATATTGCTTGCTAGTAAAATCTTAGATCATCTGATACTGAAAAGTATCAGTGGTAGTGAATATTATGCAAGTGAAAACTTGACTGTTTCCTTTTTCCTTTTATTTTTTTTTCTCCCTAAAAACATTCATATTCGGTGTTCATCATCAGTGTAATTCAAACTCTTGTGGAGTCAATGGAAGTAGGTCCAGTGACTTACAAGAGGTCAGGTTCATGGAATTAATTTAGTAAATATAATAGTTTACATCCTGTTATCAAGGAGAAAATTAGATTATATGAGTCACAAGCTGGAGAATATCCATAAATGTGGATGGTTCAGCATATGCAGAGTTTGAGTCCAGTTTCAGTAGTAATTTTTCACACATTTTTTTTGAACCATCAAATGGCAGCCCAGCTGTTCTGCTTTGCTCTGTAATGCCACCAAAAGTCCAACTATCCTTATCTATGTACACTTCAGCTAATGTCCATCTGCTTGTAATACTGATGAGTAACTGATGAAAATGGGGACAGAACAAATAGAAATGTTGATATGCTCTTTTTAGCTGCACTACTGGATTTTGTGAGCTTCCACGTGTTCCAAGTAAAATAGTTATTATACATTTTTCCAGATTTAGTACAACATGGTAGTCACAGAAAAATTATGGAACCTAAAGTGGAATCTGGTGTTGTCCTGAGTATGTACTGAGCCGTTTAGTAGCTGTGCATAATTTGTTTTAATTCAAAATGTGAACAAGATTTTCTGCTAATTTGAACTGGTGGATTTCTGTTGCTGATTGGCCTCCAAAATCTGTTTTGCATTGACTCATCTATTTGTTTACATGCAAAAAAAACACAGTTTCCTTTAACTAAAGAACTATCAAAACCACTCAACATCAGAATCACAAAAAACCATCTGAGCCTATTCTTCTTGAGTCTATGAAGGTTCTGCTAACTTAAAAAAGAGCTAGCAAGACCAAATTCACCTCATCGCCGAGGACATACATAGGTAGTTTTGGTCCAAATCAACAAACATTAGAGAAAACTATGAAAAATGAATGAAAATCCTATAGATTTTATAGTAGAATATATTCCACAATTCATAATTTACTGTACTCTATGAATGCTGTGGGAGTAATTGTTTCCCTTAAGTACTTGGCAAACACTGCTAGTATCCATTCAAAAAAGTAATTTTCCATTCCGAGAACTTCTAGTAAGCACTCATGGAAAAGAACAGCTAGCAGTACAATGCCTTCTCGACAGTTCTCCTTGGCTACAACCAGAAACTTTGAATGCAGAAGAAATGAACAGCTGATATTGAATACACAATTAGATGCAGAAAGATTATCTTCTCATCAGAGCAGAAGTTCATGATTATTATGTAGTTATTAGTTAGTTTTCTGGTTTTCCTTTCAAAGAGAAGCCCTTTTGTAGTTAGAGGCAAATGAAATAGATTTTCAACCTTACAAGAAGTGCACATGATAGACAAAATCACCTGTGTTAAATCCCTGTGTGTGCAGCAATACTGTCTTTTCTGTAACTACATAAACTGCACTTTATGGACTGGGCAAGCCTTGTTAGTTAAATAGGTCAACTGGCTTTCAGTGCCAAAACCTGCAGGATTTCAAGTGTTTTGAGAAAATGAATAATTTTTACGTAAGACTCTTAATTCATAGACCTGTGTGTATATATATATATATATATATATGCCTAATTAATAAGTACTATGGGTCTGATAGATAAGGGAGTAGAGATGCAGCTGAACAAATAGACAATATTTTTTTCAACCTGCTACTATGGTGTGTTTGTCTCCTGTTGGTGTAATTTCAGCTTGCTGCTTGTCGTATGATATATTGATGAGAATTTTCTTTCTGTTCTAGAAATTGCTAAATTTTCAGTATGGTACTCTTACATTTTTTTCTGTTAGCATCAAAAATTTAAATTCACATCACAGAATGTAAATCCATTAAAATATTTATTCGTAATCAGTATTGGTACTGTGATAGAATTTAGATGCCATCTTGATGCTCGCTTGGTTTTGAGGTTTTAGAAGCAAAAATAAAAGATTATTCTAAAAACATTTATCTTAAATATGAATTTGCTATTTACCTTATAATTCCAACATATCTAAAGTTTAGTGAAATAGGATTTAAGTTCTGAATGATTTTGCAGATTACTTGACACTTCTTCAGAGCATAGATACTTTTCTCTTTGAAGTAAAACATGCAGTGAGACTGTACATAATTTTCTATATTTTCAATATACTGTGTACATTAAATGATAGAAATGAGCTTTTGATCATAGCAAAAAATTACCCATGTCCAGGTATACTGTATATACAGCTGGAGTTTTTTATAGTCAGAAATGTATACAGGTCTCACTTTTACACATATGGTCAGATAGTTTGGGGCTCAGGGGAGAAAAAAGATATTTCACTGCTATGTTAAATTACTAGTATCAACTAATTATAAATAAATAAAGAATTGTACAAATGTAGAATTTAGCTGATCAGTACAGTTCTTCATCAGTACATTTGTCATAGCTATACAGCTTATATTTTGTAGAAAGGTAATTTAAAATTCAATTTTGTTGTATTTTTTTTCTTTCCCCAAACAAAATGGCACAGAGAATCTGTGCATTTCTGATCAGATATCCATTCTTTCTTTATTCATCCTTCAAGAAGAATAGTAAGAATGAACTGTATTTTCTGCTCCATGTTTGTTGCTTCTTTCAGTTGAACCTTGCCTCGAAGTATTAAACCCACCCACAGGTTACTTCATGTACAGCATGTCCATTATACACTGTAACTTCATCAGTGTTTGATGCATCTTGAAGTTTTAAGAACTTCTGCAATTTAGTCTGCTCTTTAAGAAACCGTGTATTTTGAATGGTACTTGAAGCTAGAGATTTTTTTTATCTGTAGTTTTAAAATTCTGTTTCTCCTAAGGCAAAATTATGTACTAAGCAAGACAATGTAGCTCTTTTATAGAATTGGGAAAAAAAGTATTTCCCTATCTAAAACTGTTTTCTCTAATCCAGTAAAGTAATACTACAAAATATTACAAAATGCATATGTAATTGCATATTTTGGAATACTGTGGATTAACAGTTCCCCTGTATAATTTGATTTTTTCATACTGCAGATCATAAGCCCAGTTTAATTTTTTATTAATTAATTACTCTATTATTCCTTCTCACATTCTCATGATACAGGTGTAACACAACTCGGTGTTGGAACTGCAAGTCCACCTCTGTTACTCAGTTTTTGTTGCTAAATTTAGGAGCTTTGTCTTCTTTTAGTTGCACTGATGGTATTAACAGGAAAAAGAGCAGCTCCACTGATTCATGGTTGACTAAGGCAATGTCCAAAGAGTTTCAGGAACTTACCCAAAGTCAGTTGAAGTTGGGAAATTTCAGTAAGCTTTGGATGAAGAGTAGAATAGGGGAATATATTTTCTGTGTTGTCATATGTTGTGTATAGTTTTTTAAATTCCCTCTTTTGATCCACAATGAATACTGCTTTCACCTACAGTGAGAAATGAGGCATAGTTATTTTAATTGGTTTCTAATTCATTAAATCGCCTGAATGCTGAGTCTCATGGTAGTATGCACCAAAACCAGACAAAATGATAATAATTTGGCCAACAGAAACAGGGGAAGGGAAGAGAAATCATGCATGAAAGAGAAAGGCAGAACAAACTGTTACTAGATATCCTTCTCTATAATTATTCAGTTAATATTTAACTATTAAAACTCCACAATATGATAAATAAATATATTTTTAAAAAAGGAAATATTCTCAGTTTATTACCAAGCAATGATCCCCTTTTCAATCTGAAACTATTGTTTTGTGTTGTGGATGAAGGGAATTTGTGAATGGTAAACAACAATACTGAATAATTAGTTAAATGGAAGCCCCTGGACTATTTATTTTTATTCTGTTTTTCTGAAACCTACTTCTTGCCAAGAAAATTTTTGTGAATACTCAAGTAACATCTAGTACACTTAAAATAACCTAAAGTTGTGTAGACCTTCACTGTAGCATCGGAGCTTCTCATCTGAATGAAATAAAGTGATTTATGGTCTATGAATTTTGGTTAGAGAAAGCAATTTAGTGTTTTTATTGTTTCTGGCAATAAATACAAAAGTCTTTAAATAGCTCAAATGCTTGTGAGCATATTCTAATACGCCTCTTTATAGTCAGGACATCAGATGGAAAATTCATTTTCCCTGAATAAATTGGTATAGGATTTTTAAGGTGAGGACAGCTAGTCCAGATAGACATTGCTTAATAGCAGTCAAAACTGAACATAATTTATTGGGAAAGAAGTTAAGCTTTTAGGCTGGTGTTTTGTGAACATCTTTTTCAACTCATGAGTCCACAAGAGAATCTAATAAGGCAATTCCAGGTTATTGAAAAGATAAATATATAGTTATATACATTTCTTATGTATATATAAAAGAAGTGTTAATTACCTACATAAATCTATTCATCTCCCTATCATGGTTGAGTTCCAAGCCAATTCTAAGAATTTTTTTTCTTGGTGCTGTACAAAGCAGGGTGTCTTAGTGCAAAAAAAAAAAAAAGATTCCAAGTATGTGAAATACAAATATAAGACACAGCCATCACATATGAAGGGATGAAATGGTTAAGGGGAAAAAAAAAATCTGCAGAACCCCCCCAACATCCATCTTTCCCACTAACATGCTCTACGTTTTATCAAGTTACAGCTTCAGCCTCTTGCTAGCTATGCAGATGCTGATCTCAGAAAAAGAGCAGTGTGAACAGTGCAGTTGTCAACTGACATGAGGCGAGGTGAAGTAGATGTCATTTCTGTATTTTATCTCATAGCATCTTATTAGATTCCCAGTGGCTTGCTACAGACATTAAAAATAGTAGGGAAAAAATGAGATTGCTTCTAAGCAGTCTAGAAAAAGATTTTTGGTTCATCTGTAGAATAAGAAAGTGCTGAAAGAAATTAATTTGTGAATTTCATGCTGACCGATATTACTGCATATAATTGCTAGTTTAATTACATCCTTGGATGATGTAGATTATTAAATAAAAATGGTAACATCATCCTAGCAACAAAAGCTAAAACCATGTACAAAAAATGTAAGATCTCGATAATGGAGGGTCTTGGTATTAAGGTTGTCTACATCTTGTCTATGTCAAAATCACTGATGATTGTGAATCTTCAGTTATAAGACACTTTCAGTTTTCATGTATGGATTCACTCACAAACATTTCAATCTGTGAAATGTAAGTTTAAATATTGTATGGAATATTCTCAAGGAAGATACATTTTTGCTAACTAACATTAAAGGTGAAAAAGAGCGCAGATTTTGGAAGCTTAAACAGATCCTATCATCATATGACTGTAGAAGAAATCTTTATCAAAGCCCATTAAATGTTAGATGTGAATGTCTTTATTTCAGTTCTGCAGTTCATGATACTATCTACTGAAAGCCTAGTAAACCTGACAATTTTTAGCAGCAAATACTCATTACTTAGGAAACTATCATATTTTAGACCGAAATCTGTCTCATGTTAATATAATGGTAATCTCATTTAAATGGTCATATTTTGTTCACTACAAATCAAGTTATGAAGTCAAGTATGCAGTATCAACTTACGGAACTAATGTCCTGACAGCACTTGCTAGATTTGCATAAAAAGAGATTTCTTTACTACAGAAGAATCTAAAAATACAGAAGGGGCCTTTTCCTGATCTCTGAATATTTTTGAAATACTGTGCACATTTGATAAGAAATAAATATATCTTCTTTTACCCCCAAATTATGACAAAGATGAAAATGAATGCATCCTCAGCTCATATAAATTGGCACAGGTCTATTGATTTCACTGAAGCTGTAAAATATTAAATCAGTTATGGCCTTTAAATACAAACAAATCCCAACTGTCACATACAGTTACTGTGCTAATTTAAAATAAGGAATGAAACACTGTGATTTACAGATGGTGATAGAGTTTTTTTAAAATGAGTTCTGATAAATGACAATTATACAGGGAGATGGGATTTTTCTCAAATGCATCATTTTAGTTGTCATATATATCTTTTAAAAGTTCTAGTATCACCAGTGTTTATCTGGCTCAACCTTCTCATTATTTTATTTTGTTAATTGCTGAGCAGCTTTCAGCTGAACGCAAATATTATCCACTGCCAATATATTAATGCTGGCCGAAACCTTGCATGCAAAGGAGCCAGAAATATAGAAAGGTCCAAGACTCTTAAATTTTAGAGCCATTCGTGAAAATTCTTTTTATTAAGGGAACAATATAACATATGTAACAGCTAGATGCCTACTTTATTTTTATTCCATACTTATGCTGCCTTAACTGTTGCAGATAAAATAGCTTGTAATTTAGGCACTATCAATTTAGCAATAATGTCAAGCCCCAGGTAAACACACAGAACAGTTTACAAGGTATTTAAAAATGCTAATCAAACATGGCAGAGTTGTTGTCATGTGCAAAATGTGGTCAATATTGTCAGAGCTTATGAAGCATGTTAGTTTCATTTGTGTATGTAAAGATATATTTGAAATATATAATTTTATGAATAAAAATAGAATGATAAAATTTTATAATTGATAGTAACTGTACTTTGAGGGAGGACACTATGAAGACCAAACCAGCCTTTTTATGGCTTTAGCAGAACCTGAAATCTTAACACATGCCCATGGGGCATAGTGTTCTGAAGAGGTAAAGTTTTGTAAAATAAATTTAATTATAAGTGAGATACTGTGTTTGAATAGCTGGAATAAAAGGTTTGTTCATTTTGAAGGTTTATGAAAGTCTTGCTTATCCTCAAAGTTTGACTGATGAAAGATTTTGATGCTGGAAAACTAAGCCTAGAAAATTAAAGTGTTTTCTGGCACATGCAGAATCTAAGACAGTATATGATAAACCCTGTTTAGGATGTGGTTTGT
Source organism: Heliornis fulica (assembly GCA_013399135.1). Lineage (NCBI taxonomy): Eukaryota > Metazoa > Chordata > Aves > Gruiformes > Heliornithidae > Heliornis > Heliornis fulica. The sequence goes on along the minus strand of VXBZ01007842.1, from coordinate 58,295 downwards.
GGATTGCTGATGATCGGACCTGGAAAAAAAAAAAGTTATATCTAGTATTAGATCATTGTTTCTCTGGTAGTCTAATGGGGTAATTGACAGTTATCTGACTGCTTTTTGTTTATCTTCATAGCCAAGGCTGAGTATTCTTAGAAAAAAATGATTGAGGGGAAAAAAGCTTTAAAGCATGCTTAATTAATGTCATATATATAGTAATTTAGCTAAGAAAAGCTACAGATGAGTTTTATCAGGTTTTAGCCGTTACAGATAATTCAGTGTTACAGGCTACCATGGAAGAATATTTCTGACCTAGAAATCTATAAAAGAAGATTTAAGTTAAGGCTGTGATACACCACAGTAAAAAATGAGGAACAAAATTCATGCATTTCAATCACATTTCTTCACTGTGTCAAACCTGGGAATGCAGAAGTGGCAATAGAAATGGAAATGAAGGCAATCCTCCTGATCTTGAAATTATTCAAGGGTGGCAAGTTTGTCAGTTTTACAGTGCACCTTCCAGAAGTGTTTACAATGCTAATATATTTATATAAAGAGAAACTTGTGATTTTAAAAGCTGCTGAGTCACATTTTGCCTTCACTGGAGCAATCAGTCACCAATACAGGCACATTTCCTAGTGTATCATGAAATTACCAATAAACTGGACACATCCATATGTGCCCAGGCAAAAAGAAGTTAATCAGCAAGTCACATGGCTGTTAAGAAGAGAATGTTATTCCTATGTCACAGCAAAAAGCTGGAAATTGTTCTTCCTGGTAAACATGCTTTTCACAAGTAAATGTGAGGAGAGTCACATCAGATCTGTTAACGTGCTTTTTTGGAAAGGCATGGGATAGAATAAAAATAAAACTCTTAACCTCTTTGAAGCATACTAACAGTGTTCTAAAATGATACTGTGATCAAATAAGATATTCTCTATAAAAATGTAAAACTTAAAGCATGGAAATTTATAGCCATATGATGTGACCAGAATTACTCAGCCAAAGCAATTGACTTTTTTTTTCTTTTTGCTAAATTGGCAGTTATTTTCATTTTTTCAAGAAAATAAAATTAATCAATTATTTGACCTTTTATAGTTGAGATATTTATGAAAATTACTGAAACTCCAAAGAAAAATGTTGCATCTCAACATTAGAAATGCATAAGTAGTGGATAAGGAAATACAAGGTGTAACCTGTTACAAATGCTGTCTGATGAAGATACTCTAAAATACCTCAACCATTCATACATAAGTACTAGAAATAAACAATCTCTTTAGAACGTCTTCAGGTGTATAAGATAAAATCAATCATTTTTGTGACAAAATAGTACAGTGCATTTTCTTGTGGAGTGTAATTGCTGTATTAAGCTGTAACTGGACTAAGACATCCTTAATCTGACTGATCATGATAGAAGCATTCTGGTCTCTCACAGAGTACTTGAGAAATTTATATGAAGCAATACTAAAATTTATAAAAGTTGGTACTGTCAGTATTTAAATAGTAATTTAATTATAATCTATGAGACTAACTGGATATTTAAAGCAGGAAGAGAAAGCACAAACCAGTACATAATAGATGTTTAAATATATCTTGTTTTAAAATTAACAGTTTTCAGAAAAATCATGCGTTGTTATGCCAATATAGGCCAATTGAAGGTCATCTTTGGTAATATTGTTTGGTATTAAAAAAAATCATACTGTACAGTAAAATTATATACTTATGTATTTTGCAATCTAAGCATGAAACTAAAAAAAAAAAAAACAGTAATACTCACTGTTCTATTCTAAGATCAAAGAGATTTGGTCTTCAAAAAAGAAGAAAAACAGATAACTGTCACCTGTCATTATAGTCTTTGGCAAATTTTTTGATGCTTACTGAAAAGTTCCCAAATATGTTTTCTTCAGCAGCATAAACAATGATCTGAATAATGCATCCAAATATTCTTGTATTAGTCTTTGATTTCTGTGTTCTATTGGTCTACTTTCAAGGGATGATGTGAGGGCAGGGTTGTGTTGTAACGCTTTCGGCAGAAATAGTGTCTTTGGTATATGTTGCATAAAAATCCAGGCAAATGAATGCCTACATTTTAATTCATTTTATAGGTAAATGTCTCAATTTCTTTTATCAAACACAAAGGTCACGATTTTTAATTTTCCAGTGGCATATTGAAGTGTGAACAATTGAAGATACTGAACTGTAGAAACCTGAATAGAAAAAAAATATAATATATAAGAATTACAAGAAGATTTTTAAGAATGATGGTATAAATTAATATATTTTCATAGATGTTCACGAGCTCTGATAGCTAATGTACCAGTAAGTGAAATTTTTCTTTGGTTTTTAGTTTCTTTCCTTTGTATTTACTACTGTTTGTTTGTTTTGTGGGTTTTTTTTGGGGTTTTGTGTTTGGGGTTTTTTTTTATTCAATGCTGAGGTTCTCAAAATAACCACCACTGAATCATTCCCAGTTCAGGAATTAACATAATGGCCTGCACATGATTCCTTCCAGTGTGACACATCTCAATGTGAAGTTGTAAACTGTACACTGTATGAGGCTGTTTGTCTAGCATGGGTGTTTTCTATCACAAGATTTAACTTTCCCATATCTTATACAGTGACATACTTTAAGAAGCCATTTCCATTACTGACAGTGATTCTACTTTTATACTTACAGCCAGATGCAAAAGCCACTAAGGTGAATAAAGGATGCCTTTTGACTTCACTGGTCCTTATTTGCTTATGCCTTGAAATGTCTTTTTGTAAAATAATTTGTGAGTTTATTAATTTATAAGTATTTCAGTTATCATTATTTGCCTTAGTAATTTCAGTAAGTTGTAACTATTTAGGGTTTCATTGAACAGCAAAACCCCAGCACTGATGTAGGAGTGATGTGGGTTCTGTACTTCTTTGCATAACCAGAAGTATACATTATCTTTGAATTAATTAGGTTTCTGGAAAGACATTGAGACTGCAAAATTCATTCATGAATTTGCAGAGATGAAACCAGAGGCGTAGCTCTGCATTACAACTATGTACTGATGCTAATGATGAGTATAAAGAGGAAAACCCTCCTGTTTTTGAGATTATAGGCTGTGTGCTGCTGAGCAGGGAACTAGGATCACTAGTACATCCCTTCTTATGAACAAAAGACTAGTGAACATTAATACATTGCAAAATTGTGTCATTCTGTAATATATGAAAAATTGCATAGACTGTACACAAACCTGAAGTTCTTTTTAAATATGACATTCCAGTAGTATATTTTAAGAAAAGAAGTTAGAAAATATAAATAAAATCACCTTGCTTCTAGGTTTTGATATATAAATTTAAGTAGCCATTTAAATGTTAAGTGACCTTACTGCAATTTATACAATTTCTGTATTCAAAGAACTGTGAGCAGGGGAAAAACTGAGCTACTATTTTTATCATCAAATAAATTAAACTAATGATAGCATTCATAAAGTCACAGTAGGCAATAGTGTTAAATCATATTTTGAAGTATTTATTATAAGAATTATATTACAGTTATACCTCTATGATTAAAGGGCAGAAATGTTATTAATAGATAAATTAAGAAAGGAAACACACATGTTGAGTTTGGGTTTTTTTTTTCCTCATTATTACTCATGTATTCCTAGTAGCTTATATAAAGAAGACTTATAGAAGATGAGAGATTTTATATAGATTACTAAATATACCATGCAGTGTGAGTTTCATTGAAAACTCCATGTTTTTTGCTATTTCTTTCACAAAAAAAACTTCAGGTTTTATCACTCATGATAAAAAAGTTGATAAGAATCGACACTATAGCTTGATAAAGTAGCAGATGCTTCTGGTGCTCAGCGAATTTTAAGTCTGTGAAAACCGGTTTCATGGGAACAATGATTATCTGAGAGTAACTTTCATTCCAGTCTCCTCCGAGTTAGTTTCTACCAAAATAATTTGTCATTTGACAGACACAAGAAAGGCAAGAGCCTCAGACATATTACTGATGCCTCTTCTTTCTCTATATAGTTGCTTTTATCATTGTTCACCAGTATGATCATAGACTGCAGCATTTTTTAATGGTCAGTGTGCATAATTTTTAAATTATTCAGAAATTTCTTTCTATCTCTCTCAACATGTTCTTTAACATTGCTAAATCTTCCTAGGAAGTTTTTGCCTTTTACTTTTATTTTTAATGTTGTTGAAAAAAAAAAACATTGAGAGAGAAATTAAAAGAAAGCAATTGTAAAGTTGGCTTGTAGTATTCTAGAAGTGGCTTGCACCATCAAAAAAATTTGTTTATTTGGTATAGGTAGATATTTTTAGGAACTAACACAGGGCAAGAAACATGAAATGCTAAACTTTACACATTATTTTGATTCTGTGACAGTTTTGTGTCAAATCACATCCTCTGAAATTAGCTTTAACCACCTATAATACCATTCAAATAAGTAATTAAAATTAACCTACAGTTCATGTTAGCATAAATCAGTTAAAAATTTAGTGAGAAAATATTTGGAACTACAGATTTTCCTTGCTTTATTTTATCATAGGGAAGCAATCTCACCTCTTTTGTCTTAGTTTCATAATTTGTAATGTCGACCAGATATGTGGATGCATTGCTGCTGGGCATTGCTCCTGAAAGATATTTAAATGTTCTGCAAACACTTGGAACTCCATTCTTGATCTGATGAGAAAAAGGAAATTGTCCTTTATACTTTTTGTAAAGGCTTGTTGTTTTAATTTTGCAGAAGCTGTGTCTCAGGCTAGAGGTCAGAATCCTTATTTATTTCCATCCCATTATTTTTCTGAAACCATAAGTATGTCGAAAAGAGTGAGCTAAAAGCTTTTGCTAAGACTTTTCAGATGTTTGCAAAACAAAATTAACCTTTGACATTTTACTTAGGCTAAAAAAATGAAAGACATTTAATCTTAGTTGTTTAGAGTGCAGATGGTTGAAAAATTGTATTAATAACAAAACAAAAAGTGTTTTACTGTGTGTAGTGCTGCCAGTATGGGTACAACAAATAAAATCTAAGGAATTCAGAGTAGGAAACAATATGTGACTTGAAATATTAGGTAATCCATGGCTAAGTACACAGAGTGGTTTTAGAAGATCATGAAATTTAATATACTAGCTCAAGCCGTAAACCCCATTGTCTATCAAATTGAACAGCCAAATATGTCCAAGTGTAACATTTTAAGAGAAAAAATTCTCCCATAAAGCAGGTAGGTTACTGTTAAAAGATGCAGATGAAAAGAAAGGTGAAGAAATTCCCGAATTCTCCCCTCAACTGTTGACCAGGTCATCCATGAGACATAACACCAGACCTTTTTTCCTTAAATCTTGTTGTTAAAATAAAAATAAATTGGTAATAAGGATGGAAATACTGCACTTATTCTGCATCCTCCAATGATTGCAGATTCTCTGAATAAACATCAGTGCAAACTTTGTTAGAAAGGATATCATAAAACCTTTTTTTTTTTTTCCTTCCTCTGGGGTATACTCCTGGGTTCTTTGATGCTGTTTACAATCACAGACATCATAGATGAATTGTTAAATAAACTCAAATCTTCAGGCATGCGAATGTGTATCAACTGTGACCTTGGCTTATAGGGAAATTGCCTTTTGTAAATAGAAATTATTTTGCAGTGTGGTGGCAGATGAGTAAAAACCAGCACCACTCCTGTAGATCAGATAAGGAAAATAAACATTACATACTTAGTGGTGTAAATCCATATAGCTTCATCCACTACCCACGAGTTGACCTAATGTTGGAGCTGCCATAAATGTCATATGTAAATGGTAAGTGGTCACTGTGTAGAATGGAATTCCTAATTTCTATAGAGTAATGTAATGACATAGATGAAGAGGATGTCAGAGGTAAATGTAGTAAAATACTTTTTTTAAAAGTAATTTTTAAAGTACAGCTTTGGGGATTGTTTTTTAACCAAATTGAACCGAACTTAATAGTGATCTGAATTAATTTAAAATTCAAACTATAAGACAAAATCGAAGAAAACCAGGGTCAGTGAGAACACTCCACAGGAGGTTCTGCACCGAAGTGAGAAAGAACTTCACAGTGAGGGTGACAGAGCACTGGAACAGGCTGCCCAGGGGTGTTGTGGAGTCTCCTTCTCTGGAGATATTCCAGACCCATCTGGATGCTTACCTGTGTAACCTGCTTTTTGGAACCTGCTATGGCAGGGGGATTGGACTCAATGATCTCTCAAGGTCCCTTCTAACACCTACAATTCTGTGATTCTGTGATTCTGTGCTACATTTGCAGACAAAACCTCCCCTCCCAGTTTTGCTTGGCATTCTATTGTATGAAGTATCCTTCTGGTCAATTCGGTTCATCCGTCCTGACTCTGTTGCTTCCTAACTTCTTGCCCACTCCCAGCTTACTCACTGGGTGTCAGAATAAGGATCAGAGAGCATTGTTGTGCTATCCATATGGTTTCAATCACAAGTTCAAATCACAGCACTATATGGGCTATTGCAATAAAGTTAACTCCATCCCAGCCAAACCCAGCACACAACAGTCTTTGGTAGGTCAAGTACCTGTGTATTTTTGCAAATATTCAATTCATTGCATTCTCTAAAATACATACTTTGAGAGACATGTACTTAAGTAATGCACATTAAAATGCTCCCAAAATAAATAGCAATATATGTTATCTTTTTATTGCCACTTCATTCTTAACTTCATTATCAGGTGCAACAGTGTCCTGCACAGATATTTTAAGCATTCAGTATGGAAGTGGTGTATTCTTTACATTTCTTCTTATTCAGGACCTGGATGTCCGTGAAGTACATGAATGAGCATGGTATGGTGAATGATCCTTAAAGCTTGATCTTTGACAGACAACTGTCCAGAAGCAATCTTATCTCTATTAGAACTTTCCTTTAAGAAAGTGTGTAAGGGTGTATAATGTTTTAAAAGATGGCAAGAGGAGGCAAATAGTGCCAAATTTTAAACTGCAGTAAAAAAGAGTCAGGTCTATCTTGCTAGCTTTAGTTCCCGGAAGACATGGGAACAAATATTCAAAGTAAGAAAGAGATGATTAACAGTAGACATGTATTTGTTTGCTACAAATTACATTAAACCAATTCTCCAACAATTGTTAGAGATTGTCAAGAAGCAGCAGATGTCATGCAGTCTCAAACAAATCTTTAGACACTGTCTAACATGACTTTCTCTTAAGCAAGCTAGGAAATCTTAGGCTAGATTAAGTTTCTAAATTGCTAGTAAATTGCATACAAAGTTGCCTGGATAACTTTGCAAGTTGTTGGTAATTCTCTCAAAGTCAAAGGACAAACCAACCACAGGCATCGCTCCTGGAATCAATTCTTTGCTGCTTTTCTTTAATCATCCTGGATGATAGAACATAGACCAAGTTTATTAAATCTGCAAAAAAACCCAGAGCTGGGAAAGAGAAACAGTATACTCAAGAACAAGCTTTGAATTCAAAATCAGCCTGACAAAATAGAGAAAAAGACCAAAAGATATGCTAAAACTCTGTGGAAACAAGTGGAAGGTGCTAGGCGTAGGAAGGAATTATGGACAGCAAAAATATGCTGTAGAAAAAAACTGATGAAATACTGTTTTTCTGGAAAAGAATCTGTGACTCTGCATGTATCACGTTCTGAACAGGGGTCAGCAAAGTCATGAAGTTGTAAAAAAATCAAAGAACATTTTATCTCTTGTAAAAGGAAATCAAGCTTGTAAGGCACGGTGAAGTAATTATCCAGTTTTGCTCAGTGCTGTACTCCAGGCTGGAATTCTGCATCCAATTTTGAGCATTGCATTTCGCCAGCAAAGTAGACCTATGAAATAAATAATGAAAGACATGGGGTTATGTATACCTTACACGAGAAATTACTAAGGGAGGGCCTGATGACAAAGATGAACTTCATAAAGGGTGTTATAGAATGGAAAGAATTAAGCTGTTCTCCATAGATAAGAAATAGTGAGGTTGAATTCTGGCATTTAAGAATAAGTTTAACCTCTGGGAAGAATTTTCTAATGATAGACTAGTGAAACACTGAAATAGATATAATGGGAGTGGAGAATGAGAAAGCATTAGATAAATAGTATTGTTGTTTATCCTACACTAAGGCAGTAAAATATGCTGGATGGTACTGTTTTTTATCATGATTAATTACTTTGATACATATCTTGAACAGAGTAAAAGATCCTGTCCAACAGCTGGTGGCCACAGAATTACATCTTTCAGTGCAGCATATGCTAAAGACAGAGTGTGCTAGTATCTGTAGTAATTCAGTATCTGATTTTTTACTTTAAATATAAAATATTTTCACTTTTATGTTAGATATAATTAAAGTTTTTTTCTCTTCCTTCTAGTAATCAGAATTTTGGAAAATTCTACTTGTTTATTCTTTGACAAACCTCGAGGGTTGAGGGATTCAGTGGAAAGGAAAGGAAAGGAAAGGAAAGGAAAAAGGAGAGGAGAGGAAAGGAAAGGAGTTGAAGGATGGTGTCAGTAAGAGAAAATGGTGCTGGTTTTCTGCAATGATTAGAAAATAGAAAAAGAATCCAACAATACAATTCAGTTTGCTTGGTTTGGCCCTTAACAGAGTCTGAGAAATGACAAAATTGTCTGAAAGAGCATAAACCTCTGGTGAAACATTGTTGCTTCTCCTGTTACTGCTTTTGAGATCCTATAGTAGGATAAAGAAGTAGATGAGGACTCTAAACAAATTGTTTGCATTTACCTCTTCCCTGAAGTGACTTGATGTTTTGGTTTGTAATGCTACTGTAAAGAGTAATATGTGGTGCTTTTGTTGTTCTGGTTGCATTTTGAAGGCCTTGTAGTTTGAACCCAACTGAACTGAATATTTCTCTTCCTTATTTCCCTCCTGAGAAAGTTTTTCTGCATATGTAACAATATTTCTTCTCTATTACGCTTGATAAGAAGAGATTTTTTAACTTTCCTCTTGGTGGAAAAAAAAGTAAGTCTTCTTTATTTTCTTCTGTTTGACATTTTGTCCTTCCTATTAAATCCACGATTCTTTCTACAGGAGACATAATGCTAAAGAGGAGAAGGGAAAATCTACAATAAATTATGTTAGCACTTGGGAGGCATTTCCTAAACATAAGTATATATATCTGAGGTGCAGAAGATGTTGATCTTTTTCTTACCCGCTTATTGAGTGTAGCAGAGTCACTTTTTGTTATGACAAAATTTGCAAAAATAGTATGGTCTAATTAGTTCTGTTGCTAAAATAGAAGTCTAAACTGAGGTAAATCCAGGATTCTTAGAATAAGCAAGCATTAAAGACAATAACTGCTTCCAGGGGCACTTTTCCTTCTTAGTTTTCTAGCTGAGTAAGATAAGGTTTTCACAAATTCACATCACATGAAGCACTGCAGATTTTTTCTACTTAACAAAATAGATTTTTTTAATTAAATCCACCATCTAAAAGATTGCAACATTTTTCACAGACATATATAGAGAATCATAGAGAAGTATAGAGAAGCAGCATTACACACAATTTCAACAATTCTTTTTCAGTGAAATACTATATGGCTCATAGGATTCCTACCTGATCTTTCATAAAAGTTCAAGTCTGGACATTACCTACCAGTAGGCAAAATATTGTATGCCTAAGACTAGCTAAATCTTCTATCTTGGAGTTTATTCTTCACTTTTCCTGAATCAAGTTAAAATTCCCCTGTCTGTTTTCTCCAACACAGCTATGAGTGTCAGAAGTCCTAGATGCACACGTTCACTTGAATTGAATGACCCTCCTGTCAGTTTGGAGCACAACTTGTGCTTACATGGAAATATTTACTGTGAAATCTTTCTATCTGCTTCATCGAGGCATTTGTATATATAAATCACTGAGGTCCTTCCATGAAAGCGTCTGTAGAATTACAGAGTGGTTTTATTGCTTAACAAAGTGTGGATACTTCATCAGTGAACTAAAAAGATAATCAACTTTTTTTTTTTTTTTTTAAATTCTGTAAGCAGAATGAGCAAAAATTAACATTAGGAAAAACCCCACAACATTTAAGGGTTTTTTTTCCTCAACACAAAGTAGCAAAATCACGTATAAATGTATAGATTTACAACAAGATTAAATACTTTGTTTTAACATTCTGCTTTATTTACTAACTATAATTATTCTGCTAACTCCACATTGGAGTCACTGCATATCTGTAGCTGCTTGTAGAGGTGAAGACCTATATTTCTCTTGATATTTCTTTATTAATAGTCTTGTGAACTGACATTTCCATATTGTTCAGAACGTCATATCTATGTGATTATTTTTGTGAGGAGTGGCACCCATGTCTTAAGTGATGAAAATTCTTTGTCAAAATCTGATTTTTCAAGGTACTGTGTAACTCCTGTATGGTTTTTGAGGTCTGAATGGTGAGTTTTTCCATCTATATGAGGTAGGAGTGTGCTGGAGTTCCAGAGTCTAGTGAAATAAATTTTGTATCCTTGTAAAGGAATATAACAGCCCTTAAAGTCTGTTCAGTCCTCTGTGTAGCACAGTGAATGTAATTGCATATTATATGTAAGTTCATATTCATATTATGTCCTCTAGAGAGGGTTCTGATCAACAAGGTAATGTGTCCTGTTTTACTATGCAGTTCATCCATTTTGGTTGTTCAGTTTCTTTACAAATATTGTTTCTCTTCTCTCCTTCAAATCACTATTAAATTAGCTGTGTAATGTTTTGTTTACAAACCATCATACACCAATAACAGAATTTTTTGATACTGCACTGGATATCAAATTTGGCTATATGGGTTTGGTAATTTCTTTGTGAAAAGATGCATACTTGCCTAAGCTACTGATCTTATATCAGTCTTGATTCGCATGAACATCAGTGGGAGATGTTGGTAAAGACTCAAGTCAATAATATACACTTATTGCTATGTTTTCTAGACTAGAGAAGGTTGCTTTGGAATTCTTTTGTTTGAGGTATTGGTGGTAAGACTCTCTATATGTTAATACAGTGCTTTCCAAACCAGACAAGTGCTTCTGAATAATTCCATATAGGGTATTACTTCACATTGATGAATGGGTATCATTTTTATCCCTGGATATCAAGCTCAACTGTTCTAACCCTGATGGGTAAACTGACCTCCAGATTTTTCCTACAGCTTTCAGTATTTCCCTATGCATTGGTCTAAAGCACAATGAGTAAAGATTCAAATGGTACATATAGTTGCAATTGTGTTCATAGTTTGCACTGAATATATTTAGAATATTCTTTGAAGAGGAATAAAAGTAATTATCCTTTTTTTTCCACCTGAAATTACAACTCAATTTTTAATGGAAGATCTTAAAAAAAATCCAACCAAAACCAACAAAAAAACTTCCCTCCTTGGCAGTTTTTTTCACATGACCATGAGAGAAACTCAGAAATCTACAGTAACAAGTTTGATAAAACAGCACTGTTTCCAATAAATGTATTTGTTGAAGAAAAATTGTTACAGTAAGTGAAATTAATCACTGTTCCTGGATGTAAAAACGTGTCTCAGATGCCTTATAATTTTTCAGAAAATATTTGTAGGATGAATGACTCCTGAAAAACATCATAAGGTCAGTGAGATCCATGGCATTGTGCTGAGTAAGTTGCACTATCTTGTGCACTCAGTTTTCCAAAAAGAAATAGCTATCCTTTTTCTTCTTTACCACCTTAAAAAAAAAAATCTGCACTTTCCACTGTTGTTGTACTATTTCTTTCATTTGCACGTACTCCTTACATTTGCTACGAAATTATATATAATATATAATTTCCATAAGCAAGTGGGATCCCTTTTATATGTAAATGATATAAAAATGTATGTATGTGTTGCACAGAGGTGACGAAGTACTCTGTGCCAACTTCAGCTTTAAGGGCCCAATCCTGTAATCCACTTGCAAAATTCCTATTTTTCCTATTCCTTCCTCTGAAAGCTGCAGTGGGATTTCTGTCTCATTTCACAGGAGCATAGCTGCTCTTAGTGCTATATGCTGAAATTTGGTTTTCCTTTGTACCCCCAACTGTTTTCTTCCAGCATGTGTGAATTCTGTTCTTCAGTTTCTAGAGAAGCTCAGACTCAAAAGACATGTGTTGTTTCTACCCAAATTAAATTGCACTTCGTTCTTTACTGGATTTGACTTATGCTCTTTAATGTTTGTTACTATAGGTATTTTTATACTATTTTGATAAGTAAGGAAAAAATAGACAACTCTTGAATGAGATTTTTTCTAAAGTCTTTTTTCCTCTTTCTACCCTCTGAAGTATATATAATCAGATTATGCAATTCTAAGAGGCTTCCAATTAAAAATGTGTTATGAGGGTTTCAACCAGAGATTTGAACTTGTGTTGTAAGAGAGTTGCACCAGTCCACATATATTTGAAGTAGCTCTCTTGTCTCAGTGGAGATTTGCATAACCATATCTTCCATCAGAATCTGCACTTTCCATTGAATAGTCACTCAAATCAATTTAGATGAAAAATTTATTTGACCTATTTTAATAACTCTACTATCACAAGTCATATCTAAATGTGTGGGTATGTAGGCATTCACAAATAAAGTTATGAAGATGATTTCCCTGTGATAGTATCAACATTTTCTATATTGCTTTTATTTCTTCTTATAAAATACTGGTTTGGACAAGCATCGTTGACCTAATGTATAATATGAAGCTTGATGAAGCAACAACGATACACTAGAGATGGCACTAAGCTCATTAAAGCTACAACGTAAACCCAGATATTCAAAGCATTGTGGTAGCTTCCATTACACTAAAAGCTATTGATTAGAAATCCTTCCCTGGCAGAGAGATGGGACTCATGAACTCATTGTGTTACAATGATTCACCATGAGATCTCAATGGGAGTTGCAGATACAAAATAGCCACATAGCAGATAAAGCATGACAGTCAAGGAGCAATCCAATTCTTATCCAAGCTGTATAAATTAATGAAAAGATTTCTATCTATCTGAATGGATTAATTGTATAAGAACCATTCGTGCCCAGTTTTTCTATTTTTCTTATTTTTCACTAGAACTTTACTTGACTATTTAAATTTAGGAATTCTCATCTGACTACCTGGCACTTAAGACAGAAAAAGCATGTAATGTAGGACATTACATAAAGTACCTGTCTTTTTTACGTAATTCAATTGTGGTGTTTGTTTGAATACATTTTTTAAATACTTGAAAGTATCACTGGTATAATATATAGGACAGTAGTAACAGCAAAACAAATGCCAGTGCCCTTACACGAAGGTAGTGTGTTTTTACCATTTGGTCCACTATGGAAATAACAGCGATAACTCACTAATAACACAGACTGAATTAAAAAAAATGACAGTTGTTGATACTGAAAGTTAAGAGGCACATTCAAAGTGATAAAAGAAAAACACTTTCCACCTCAATATTCTAAGCTACTTTAGGAGACAAATGGCTTTTTGGAGAGGTAGAGGTGGTTTGTTTTAATAGAACTGAAATGAGGTGGTTGCTCTGCATGTATTAGAAGCATGTTATGGGAAATGTTCTTTGAATTTTTTTTTCTAAGAAGCAAATTATTTGCAAACATTAGATGTTCTTCATAATAGACATTTTTGGAATAAGTATACATTACTTAAAGCAAGAAGGCATATGCTGTAAGCTGTCAATAGCAGAATGAAAAAATGGATCAAGCGGTTTTTAACTTGCTATATAAAGAAGCTTAGCAAATGAAAATAAGTTCAGTTATGTTGCTAGTGACTTTTGTACCACTCTTAGAATTTTGTTTTGAAGCAAAGTATAATTACAGAACAGCAGTTACTTGAAGTAGTTTCTTTAAATGAGAGAAAATGCCACAAATTCAAAATCCTATTAATCAATATTGCTTTTTCAAGTTTGAAGCATCTTCCTATGTATTGGTCTTTGTTTTGTTGAATGGTAAGGAGACTTTTACTGAAGTTTGGTGTTATCTATTTCTGTTTCGTGGAATAGTGAGACATTTCAGAGGAGTTTTGTGTTAGCAAAGTAATTTTTTTTTTCCTGTTTGTGAAGATAGCTTCCGTTTTGGTTTTTGTATATAGTAATAGTTGGGCCATCATTTATTGTTTACTATGTTGACTACATTAATTACATTTATTCACCATTTACATTGCATAAGCTTACTATTATTACACGAGTGAATGTGCATATGCTTATGCAGCCTATGTATTCAGTATATAGTGTTAACTGTTCCACCTCATTCAAATATGAGTTTCTTAGTAGATGGTTAGTTGCTCAGGTTATTTCTTCATTCTGTGTGATTTAAAAAAAATTGCTAGTCCCCTTATTATTAAAATGTTGTTAGTAACAATATAAGAAAAAACATTTTATATCATGATTAAGATATAAACTCAAAATAATGCAATCTAAAAAATAAATCCAGAACACATTTTAATGGATTTTTTTCATATTACTCAACCAATAATATTTATGTTTCTTCAGATATTTTCCTATTTAGCTTTGCATTTAGATATTCTCATTACATTCCTTATAAACTGCTATTTGACTTAGTCTCATGAGGGGTCATGACAATATTCCCTGCTGTTCCCTTAATATGTTCTACAGGCCAATATGCCACAGAGACAACTTTTTATGAGGAATTATTATTGGTTCTGATAAAGTTTTAGCCAGTACATAGTTCTTCATTAAATAATCTTATGTTGATTTTTCTTAAAGCCAACATCTTTGTCATTCTAACCAATTTATTCTCTGTAGAAGAACCGACAACAAAAAGGTTCTTTACCCCTTTTTTATTGTCAACATACTACTGTGCTTATGTTTTATAATGGGTGAATTACATCACAGCATAAATACACAAAAAGTAATTTCCACATAGCCTATTAAATGTAATGTAGGTTTAGGGGGAAAAAAAAGTAACATGAGTAAAGGTTACTCAAAAAAAAAAAAAAAGTTTACATAAAAATATATATCCAAGCGCTTTCTTTAAGAAAAGAACTAGGCTCATAAGGAAGACTTCAAGAACTGTCAGAATTCTGAGTCATTATAGTGGCTGTCTGCTATAGACCACCTGACCAGGAAGACAAATGGATGAGACATACAAATAGGAAGAACTTCACATTTGCAGGCCCTGGTCCTCGTAGGGGACTTCAACCACTCTGTTGTCTTCTGGAGGAACAATATAGCAGGTTATTGACAATCTAGGAGGCTCCTAGAGGTCATTAATGATAACTTCCTTTTCCAAATGATAGCAGAGTCGAGATAGCAAATGACGAGAGGTACTCTGCTGGACTTCATACACCGACAGATATGGGCTCACTGGGAATGTGAAGACTTGGCTGCAGTTACCATGGTGAAGTTCAGGAACCTTGGTGAGGAGAGTGAGAAACAAGGTCACAACACCTGCCTTCCAAAGAGCTGACTTTGGCTTCTTCAAAGTCTGCTCAGAAGAGTACCATGGAATAAGCCTCTAGAGAGAAGAGGGTCCACGGAAGCCAGTTAATATTTATGGATCACCTCCTCAAGCACAAGAGAGTTCCATCCCAGCAAAGGTGATGTTAGGCAAAAATGCCTGGAAGCCTGTGTGGATGAACAAAGAGCTGGTAGACAAACTTAAACACAGAAAGGAAGGTGACAGAGGGTTAAGGCAAGGGCAGGTAGCCTGAGAAGAATACAGAAACATTTTCCAGTCATCTAGAAATTAAGTTAGGAAAGCCAAAGCCCAAACGAAATTTAGTCTGTCCAGGGATGTCAAAGAAAAGAAGGGCTGCTATAAGTAAATTTTTTATAAAAGGAAGACCAGGGAAAATATGGACCCATTGCCAACAAGATGGGGAATCTGGTGGCATGAGACATGGAAAATAATGAGGTACTGCATGACTTCTTTGCCTCCATCTTTACTACTGAGACCAACCTTCAGGAATACAAAGTCCAAGAGACAAAGGGAAAGGAGGAAGGATATAGTCTTTGTGGAAAAGGATTGGGCCAGGGAATGCTTAAGCAAACTGGGCATACGTAAGTCCATGGAACCTGATGGGATGCACCCACAAATGCAAAGAGAGTTGTCAGATGTCATTGCGAGGCCACTGAATAATCTCTGATCAATCAGAGCAGCTGGAAGAAGCACCCAAAGACTGGAAAAATTCAAATGTCATCCCAATTTTCAAGAAGGGCAAGACAGAGCACCAGTGAACTACAGGCTGAATCAGATTCACCACAGTCCCTGGGAACATGACGGAGCAGATAATCCCGGAAATCATTTCCAGGCACATTAAGGATAAGAAAATAATCAGGAGTAGTCAGCATGGCTTCACCAAGGGTAAGTCACGCTTGACCAACTTCATAAAGTTCTATGATGTTTGTTCAGCTGACCTGGTAGATGAGAGCAGAGCACTGAATGTTGTTTACCTGGACTCTGACATTGGCACTGGCATCGCTTACCCAGAGAGTTTGTGGAGTCTTCAGTGTTGGAGATATTCAAAAGCCCATGGTCCTGGGCAATCAGTTCTAGGTGGCCTTGTTTGAGTAGATACGTTGAACCAGTTGATCTCCAGATGTCTTTTCTACCCCAATTGTTCTGTGACTCTGTGATATTGATTGCAATGATAGGAATAGAAGAATTAGATCTAACTTAGTTTGGGTTAATTTTAAAGACATCCACAAAATGTGACTGTCTTGAAACATCTGCTACCACTGGAAATTTCAGTCGCAGAGTTCTGAGATAGGAACAGTGATAGGTGAAAAGTTAAATCTGTAACATACATACAGTCAGGGTTTTGCAAAGGCATGTTAAGTAGAGTATCTCCTTCTTAGAAGCTACCTTTTTCAACTATTCTAAACTAATGCCTCAAAGTTTTTCACATCACTTTCTAGACTTATAAAAGTTACAGTATATATTCTTATGCCAAGAAAATGCCCATCAAACCAAATTGATTAGTGAAAAATCAAGAACTGGTCTAAAGTGTTTCCTGATTGCAGTGTGTGCAATTACTCTGTACACATGGGGCATCAATACAGGTATTCATATGGTTATGAAGCACTGTTCCTAGAAAATCTATGAAGGAAATAAACATATCAATTCTTACTTTAGCTAAGGATGACCAAATTTTAAGTAAAAAAAAATTATGATTTTTAATTGTAAAACTTGTTATTAGTTTAATTGCCATTATCTATAGCCACCAATTAATCAAAATCAGATTCAGCATTAGCATTGAAATGATTGTGGACCAATAAAAGAGAAAATTAAGTTCTTTAAAAAAACATAAAGATATCTATTTCTTTTACTTGCAGTCACAGATAGCTGTGATTTAACTTTTAATTTTATGTCAAATTAAACATTTGATTACAGCATATTGACTTCAAGAGTACAGACAGCTCCACTCACTTCACAGGAATTTCCCATTTCAGTGAGCAGAAAGTTCGTTCTGTACTGTTTTAAAGGCTTCCTAAGGCAGGTTCAGCTCAGTTCACATCCACAAATTGAATCTAAGTAGAAAGTTTTATGGTGACTAGCTAAAGAACAATACAACATAGCAATTTTGAATGGTGCTACTCTATTTTTAATTGTGTGTAGTGCATATTTTACATTTTTAGCTGCTGACTCTGAAGTACGCTTCATACCAAATTGTCTTCAGCCACCTGTGTTAAAGTCATAGCATCACTGATAGCACAGAAACATTCCTTGATTTTGTATAAAACCAGCATGTGAGTACAAAACTATGGCTAGCTTTTCAAGCAGTCCTCTTAATTTTGGTGTTTTACTAGTCTGGGAAGGCATAAATATCCAGCTACAGAGTCAGAGCCTGAATCAATTTCTCAGATGGGCAGAATGTGCAGTCATATGTCATCACTCTTTAGTAAGTATTATAAAGGAGAAATGTTACATTTACACAGTAGAAATTGTAAAAGTGTAGATAGCTGCTAGTACACCATTCAATACAAAACCAGTAGAAAATATTAGGAAGTGTTGTCTAAAACCAATATCCTTCTGATGGACAAAGAATGTGACCTCTCCTCCCTTGAGCTTCCTGCTCACAGGGTCATCACCTCTGTAAACCTGCCATCCAGGTAGAAAATTACTTCTGCCATTACACCACTGCACAACATTTTCACTCTCTGTCAGCTCAGATAATCCTGTTGCATTAATAGGTCTAACATACCAGTTTTTCTGAAAGGGTGATTGGGCAGGGATTTGTTTTCTTCTGATAGTAAGTGGGCTTGATTTTGTAGCCTTTTGTATGCACATCTACCCCACTGGTGGCCACTGCCTCCACACAAACATAGATACTGAATGGAGAAGCTGTAGTTTAGGAAGTCCTTAGACCTTTCTCCCAGGGCTGGCACAGGCAGCAGACCAGCCTACAAAAGGTGTGTCCAGGTCCAGGAGTACCTCCAGCTGCAGGATGCATTGGCAAGGCTGCATAACATCAGGGATGATGAGGTGTTAGGTAATTGGTTTCAGGAACAGTCTGCAATAGACCTACAGTGCACGGCCAAAAACTCACCCAGAGGCACACACAGAATGAAGGTCCAATAGGAAGAAAAATGGAAGCTTGTGACAGCAAGGACCAACAGAAGAAAGAAACTTCCTTTAATGCTTGAGGTACCCTTGCAGACCCTATTCACCATCCTGCAAACCGAAGAGGAAAGAGCCACCACATAAGGAGAGATGCTGGAGCTGAGTAAGGCAGCCCAATCTATTGTTCCTTGTATAACAACCAGCCCAACTTAGAAAATGAGATGGGTGATTTTAGTAGGTGACTCTTCTGAGAGGTACAGAGGCACCCACATGTGGACCTGATGCACTCTCAAGAGGGGTATGCTGCTTACCTGACTTGGATCAGGGCTGTCACTGAGACACTGCCAAGGCTCGCAGAACACACTATTATCCTCTGATGTTTTTTCACAGGCCAGGAGCAGTCTGAGTCATATCAAAAAGGATTCCAGATCCCAGAGAGTGGCAGTAAGGGATTATGGAGAACAAGTAGCTTTTCCCCCAATCCTCCTGATTAAAGGGAAGGAGTTTGAAAAGGCCAGTTGATTCCAGCAAATCAACAAATGGTTACAGGACTAGTGCCACAGCCAGGGGTTCAACTACTTAGACCATAGGATTCACTTTGAGGAACGTGGTCTGCTGAGGGCTAATGGAGTCCATCTATTAGAGAAGGGGAAGAACATCTTCAGTCATAGGCTTGCCAACTGATGAAGAGAGCTTTAAAGTTGCTGGAGAAGTGGAACCAAGCAATAGATGCCCAGAGCTGGAAGAAGGATGACAGGTCAGCAGGAGAACACCTGAAGTGCATCTCAAAAGGAATTCCAGCCACTCCATCCAATAACTCATCTTCATCAGGGGTCCCAATTTAAATGCCCCTATGCAAATGCACATGGCATGGGGAAAAAAGAAAGAGTTGGAGACATGCATACACCTGAAGAGCTGTGGTCTTATAGGCATAATGGGAAAATTGTTTACCTAACATAAGGAGAAAGCAGGCATACTCAACAAATTCTATGCCTCAGTCTTTACCAGCAAGGGCTCTAGTCACCATCCAGGACACATAAGGCAAAGACAGGAACTGAGACAATGAAGAACCATACATTGTAAGAGAAGATCATGTTTGAAACTGAGGAAACTTAAGGTGCACAGGTTCATGGGACCTGATGAGATGTTATATGTTGCTTCTAAGAGCAATGGCTATGCCAGCCTCCATCATATTTGAGAAGTTGTGGCAGTCACGTGAAGGTCTCACTGACTGGAAAAGCATAAACATAACCCCCATTTTTGAAAAGGTGAAAAAAGAAAGACCCAGGGAACTGCAGACTGGTCAGCCTCACCTCTGTGACTGGCAAGATCATGGAGCAGATCCTCCAGGAAACTAATATCAGGCACATAGAAAAAAAGAAGTTGAAATGTTATTTTATGATTTTTTTTCAAATTAATGTAATAAAATAGATATTCTTACAATAATATAACCTGTATCACCCTGCATCACTTTCATAGAACATACTCTGTTCTTGCCAGTACTCTGCCATCTAAATAGTTAAGTCTGTATGAAACGTTCTGATAAGAATATTTGGAAAATATATTTGCATGCTATGTACCCAGCAGGGCTAATTTGGAGAAAATCCAAAAGAATAATAAAAGTGCTATTAAGAAAAGAGGAGCTATTGTAAGAGGTACAGGCCCTGTAAAGGAGACAACATACAGTCAGTCCTTAATTCTAGTTAGTTCATCCATTCTCTGTGATAGGTAATAAGACCTCCAGTGATTACAAAGATGTCTAAAAGCACAAATCAAAGTAAAGTGCACAAATTCCACAGATTTTAAATGTAAACAGAATGTTTGCAATCCAGAGAAAGTGTCAGAGGCAAAATGAAAAAGGAGCAGCAGTTCTTAAAGAAAGTCTGTCTACTCAGTGAAAAACAGATTTACACTGTGTTTAGTTTTGTGCTTAGACATGGAAATTAAAACTCTGGAGAGGGACTGTGTTCTTTGACTCCATTTCACTTATGCAAATGACTTACTTCTCCTTTCATTATCTCTATTATTAATATTACTACATTCAATTATTAAAAAACCTTTGATCCACCTTTGATTCCTGGTTGTGGTTACTGCAACCGTGACACAGATGCAAGAACACTTGTCCCAGTGACTGATGCAAATTTCTTTCAACTATTGACGTATTGCAACTAGGTCTGAAATTTAGTACACCTGAGACAAGCAGAACAATTTTGGAGAAAAGGAATTAAATTTAATGATGTGGCAAAATAAGGCCAAAGTCATATTTCTTGGGAATGCAATATAATTAAAAAGCAGTCATTTTTATATCTACATTATGATCTCTCCCCAGAGTTAGTCCAAGTTTATTTAGAAGTATGGTAAAAATTACTAAAAGAAAAGGACAGGCAACTTCCAAAAAGATGTTAGTCATAGGTAGTGGTTGATAAAAAGGAAATACAAATGTCAGATGTTCTTGTTTGTTAACTACTGTGGCTCAAAAAAGCACAAGTCCATCCAGATGTGCACTATATAAAAATACATAGCAATAAAATTATCTTAGATTAATAGCATAAAACTAAAGCTGTGTAGAATGGTTTCATGTTTGGTACATTTGTAATAACAAATGATAGAAAAGTGATTCAATTGCATAGGAATCAAGCAGCACAAAAAAAAATTGATGCCTCAGAGTACTGATTTAATTGTCTTGATTTTGATTCTGTTTGTCATCTGCAGATAACTGGATATGGTATTAGAAAATATTGCAGGTTGTAGAAGTAAATTGGGGGTAGGGGTAGGGGTATTTTCCCATCAAGAACAGTAGTAGTGATTTGTCTGAATTATTTTTTTTTAATCCATTATATTTGAATTCTTCATGGGAAACATTTCTCAGTGATCTCTTTGTGCAGTTGATGCAGAGATTGGTTCTGAAAAAAACAGTTTATTTGAATATTTTTGTGTTTAATAGGGTGTCAAAGTATTTGCTGCTGTTTGTTCTTGGTGTCTGTTCTCATTTGGCCAAAGAAAATTCATAGTTTTATACAAGCTATGGCCAGAAAGTACTGCTATGAAAGTATTAACCTGACCTCCTAAATGGCAAAAGGCAGGATTTCTTTTAGTGATTCCTACAATGCAGATGAAAAGCAGTGATTGATACAGTTTCTGTTAGACAAAGGCTCTGTCTTAAGACTTCAGAGAAGAATTTCCCAGTATACTCAATGTTTATTTCATATTTATTGAAAATTTTAATCTTATTTTCAGTTTGAACTTTTCTGACTTTCAATCTCAGCATTTGTCTGGTTGAAAGGGCTTGCAAGTGTCAAAAATCTTTCTCCTGACATTGGTAGTTACAAACTGGGTTCAAGACACCTCTTAATCTTGCCTTTGATATATGCAATAGATTGAGCATTTTAAGGCTTTCACTGAAATACATGGTTGCTGAGTTTTCTTAGGTTTTAAAAAAACATGAATGACTGTAAAAAAAGTGGGTTCTTTTTTTTTTTTCTGAAACCTAAATATATGAGCACTGGAACTAAACACAGTAATGGCTTTAGTTATGCCACAAAAAGTAATGCCATTTTCTATTTCTGTTTGCTATATCTTGGCCTGTGCATTCGACTTGCACTGCCCCTCTTAGTTGCTGCTTCACACAAGAAGGTCATCTGCAGTAGCTTAACAAAAATGATATTGTCATTATTTCATTCTCAATGCACTTAGGATACATAGTGCTGTCTAGAAAAGGTGGCCTCACCTAGAGTAAATTCATAGATGCTGTTAGAACCTAAAGAGGTGTACCAAATTTGGACTGATGACTTAGTCTTCCACCAAACTGGCAGAAACATCTAAAGGTACTGTAATGATCCTCATTTGGAAGAAAGCCTCTTCGTCATTGTTGGTCAGGACAGGTCATCTGTATTCCTGATGGCATCACAGCTTTCTCCTGAGACTTGCACAGGGCATTCCAGAAAGAAATCTGTTAAACGTTTAGTAACTGTACTGTAAACTCCTCTGAATGGGTCTACCCAATGCTGTGTGGACTCTGGGAGAGGTAATACATTGACTTCAGATCTAATGGGGCCATGTGGAAATGAGGGAACTCCTGGGCCCTCTTCCCTATATTCTGGGAGATTTGCAGATCTTGTAGATGAGTTCCAAATTTTGTTCCATGAGACGCAGCTGTAGGAAGTGCTGCTTCCCTGATTACTCAATATTCAAGCAGAAGGCTGCAATAGAATCAGAGTTTGGTACTAGGTGTCTTTATTATCCATTTAAAATTAATCATAATTACTGTCAATAATGACAATCAACATTTACAGTTGTCAAAAGTACATTTTGAAAAAACACAAATAATCCTGATGGAATTACTGTTAGTGTTTTTTAACATACTTCAGTATATACTTCATGGTTTCATATTCTTTCCTACATGTTAAATGAAACAAATTCTGCAAAAAATTGAGAAGCTGCTGGGACAGCTAAATTACACCCTCAAGAGATGCTGGGTGCAATCCCATAGAAAAAACTGCCTCCTGGAATGACCTTTTCCAGTACAGTATTTTTAAGTAGATAGAGATATATTACTGTGTGTTATCCTTTGAGGAAACAGATTTAAAATACTGTATCCTAAATTTCTATCCATTTTTACTGCAAGACACCTGCATAAAAACAAGCTTTATTTCAGCCTACTTCTAGACTACTCATAGTACTGACTATCTTAAGAAATATCAGAAATTATATCTATGGTTTATTGTACCCTTCATTGTTGCCAAATGTGATTTTGAACTATAATGTTGATGAGGAAAGAAACTCCTATAAGAATGCCACTTTCAGTATGGTATTTCTTATGTTATTTCTAGAATGCTATTTCTGTAACTTCAAAAGAGTAATGTACTGTTTTTTTATGAAATATTGTTCTTATATAGTTGTCAGTACAAATATTGCTTGGTGTGCTTAAGGTGTAAATACTCTAGCAGAAGAAAAAAATTAATAGCAGAAGCAACCACAAATCATATAAACAATCAGATATTTTTAAAAAAATTCAGGTTTCCATGGAGGATCACTGAATATTAAAATAATTTTTCAATTAATAAAAATACCCTGTAAAAATGTGTTTCCCATTTAAATATCAATTAATGTTTTATATTGTACTAAATAATAGTGATATGTTAAAATAATTAGAATGGGTTGGACTTTTGCTTCAAAAATATGGAGGAGATTCTTCTCTCAGGTCAGTAGGACCGGCCTGAGACAATTCATCTGATGCTTGTAAGCCAGATTCACAGCCTGTGTACATTGTGTGGTTCTACTTATTTCTACTATGTTACACCAGATTTAAATCAACTGAATATTTGGCTCCTTATGTGCAGTCAACAGATTATACCACAAGTGCTGAGAGCAGAATTCATCCAAAGAAACTAGTCTGTTAAGTACAGAAATTAGCAGTGCACTTTATCACAGAATCACAGAATGTCAGGAGTTGGAAGGGACCTCGAAAGATCATCTAGTCCAATCCCACTGCCTGAGCAGGATCACCTAGATTAAATCACACAGGATTTTGTCCAGAGTGGTTTTGAATGTCTCCAGAGGAGACTCCACAACCTCTCCAGGCAGCCTGTTCCAGTGCTCTGTCACCCTCACAATGACAAAGTCTTTCCTTACATTCACATAGAACTTCCTATGCTCCAGCTTGGACCCACTGCCCCTTGTCCTATCACTGGCCATCACCAAGAAGAGCCTGGCTCAGTCCTCTTGACATACATCCTCCCCTTTACATATTTATAAACATGAATGAGGTCACCCCCTCAGTCTCCTCCAAGCTAAAGAGACCTCCTTCAGCCTTTCCTCATAAGGAAGGTGTTCCACTCCATCATCTTGGTGGCCCTATGCTGGACTCTTTCAAGGAATTCTATGTCCTTCTGGAACCGAGGAGCCCAGAACTAGTATTGGTGGTGCTGGTGGTGAAGGCAGGTCTAGGAAATAAGCATTTTCAGTGGAAAACCTGTCTAGTTCTTCAAATTAGTATCTTGGTACAGTGTGAAAACAGGATTTTGCACATCTGCTAGATGTCAGAGCACTGAAGAGCTAGTAATTTGTCTGGCCAGTCATCTGGTTGATAACAGAGTCTGTAAGACTGCTATACTCCCCTGCTGCTGCACTGACAGTCCCTTTTAGCCCCCTGTCTTGTAAGGGGGCTGTGAATTGGTGACAATCATTGGTACAATCAGCTGGTGCAGAAAAGGCTAAGAGCTGTTCTGTGCCAACACCTACAGCAGCTAGGAGATTTTTTTGGTCTTGAAAGCCTTTGATTCCACTGATGCCAGCAGAACCACTCAGGAGGACAATAAGGTCCTCTAGGGTGGATAGATGTAAATGTGGGTAAATTTAGACTAGGGATGGCTAAGTCATCAGCAATGACAGAAATGTGTAATATAGCTCTACTCTCCTTCAGATACAGAAATTTTACACCAGTGCAACTGTATTGACATAAATACAGCTACTCCTGATAGAAATGAGGAAAATCTTGTTCCCTTCCAACTGTATAATTAAGATGCTGATAGTGTACATGGCTAAGTTAGGGTTTTTAGTGTCTGCTTAGGGAAATAAGCCATGTTAAGAAAATGCATTCAGGTAAGACAAGTAAAGTATTAGTGATATAGAAATATAGCAAACATCACAAAAACCCCCACCTTAAATAAATAAGAATTCTCAGCACTAATTAACCATGAAGAAGCTGAACTGGGGTTTTTTCATTGATTGCAAAGCTGTTTAGAATGGTTTAACTTACTCTGACAAAAACGTGTGGTGGAATTTTCTTTGCTGTTTACTGGTGTGTTGGGGTTTAGCTATATACACTGTTTTATTCACAGAGCAGGAATTCAACACTTTCAATTTTACTTAATTAAAAATGCTTTGACTGTTTAATTTACTATCACTTAGAAGTTTAATCAATCAAACATTTTAGGCAAAGCTGCTCAGCTAGTGTAAATCTTCCTGGTGACAGAGTCATCAAAAAAGACGTACCAATCACTGCTAAGGTTAGGGCTCATGGTATAAAACAAAATATGCTAAACCTTATAACTAAATGAGTTTAACCATCTGCTGCTACCTGTGATGTCATTTTCAGAAGTCTCCCTTTGACATCATGAGCAGCAGTGAACTGTCCCTTTATCAAGTTCATGTGTTGGTTCTAAATAATCATGGTAGGCTAAATATGGCCACCAAAAAGGTATCACTGCAGTATTACAATATGCCAACAGTGCAGTAACCAGGACTAGGTGAAAGAGCCTGAAGTTATATTATGATTGAAAGAACTAATTTATTTTTTATTAAGTTTGAAGGTTTATATGGAACGAAAGGAAATTACTATAAGCAGTTAAAGGAAAAAAAGCACTTTCAGAAAAGTTTAGCTGTAAGTTGCTATTTCTAATAGACAAATATCACTACAATTTACACTGCATATAGAACATAACATCTTTATCTTGTGGAATTGGGTGGTTTTCATTTTCTCAGTGAACTTTATTAGATTTGTTGATCTTCAAGTATTTACTCATAACAGGCATACTGCTTTTCATATATCTTTGTGTCTCTTCAGCCTCTTACTTCCCTAACTGCACAAAGCAGTATGTACTCTTTGCACTTTCATGACAAACTAAAGTTTCAGGCACTGAAATATAGAGTGTGTGTGCAAAAGGTGATTTATAACATCTTAAGTCATCTAACTTAATCTGGTCTGATTTATGAGTATTACAACTGGAGAGACTTAGTGTTTATTGCTTAGAGTAATTATTCTTTTTAAAGTGGTAAACTTTTAAAATTATTTATTGGAATACTGTCTAGTTATGATGAGATTTTTCAGTATTTTGCGGCATTAACTGGTAAGGGCTTTTCATTAGGAAAAGTGACACATTCTGGCAAGACATTGCTATGCTTAAGAGATACCATTGAGCCCAGTTCTGTATAATTCATTTTATCGGCTCCTGGTTTACAATATATCCATATTGTTTTAGATGACATTTTTTAACAGTCACATGAAAAAGTATTTTCCTTTAGGAAGACTCCATGAGAAATGACAGAACTGGGCTTCAATTTGCAATTGCTTCTGAGTGCTTGCACCCCAGAGAGTGCTGGTGAAGAAGCTGCAGGAAGAGAGCTCCCAGGCAGTCAGACTGCTGTGTTGTCATCTTTCCCTGTTTCTTTGTTGGTTTTGCACAGTCCATCTTGACTTCCGTGTTGTTTTTCCTTTGTTATTTTACCTTTCCCATTTTCTCTCTCCCCTGAGGTATATTTGTACTCTCTCCTATCCTTTCCTCAGTCAGAATCATAATGGGCAATAGACACATGCTCCCTCAAAACCACCTGTCCAGTGGAGGAGCTGGCAAATAGAGAGACTAGTAATGATACTCGGACACCCAGCGTGTTTCTTAATTTTAAATTCTGTCCATTTCATTAGCTGAGTCTCAACTCCTAGTCCCCTATTGCTGTGTAGGCTTTGGGAGAACCATTTTCCTGTGCCCCAAATTGGTGTTGGGACGGGGATAAGTGGGCAAATTATTGCTTGTTGATAGCCGCCTTTAGTCAGGAAAACCACCCTTTGATCGAATCCAGGAGCAGAACCCATGCCTGAGATTGCTGTGACCTTTGCAAGCTGTACAAGACAGAAAACTGTTCGATTTTTTTTAAGATGTGCAAGTTTCTGGTGCTGACAGATGCTGTGAGACTTGATCCTACAATTCTGAGTTATTCCACTCAGCTTATGTGACAGTTTTACCACCATGGATTTGGAGATCTGATCCAATGACCAGTGAGTCCTTCAGTAGAGAGTAATGATCAGCCATGCTGCCAGTGGAAACTTCATCACAGCATATTCTAAAACTTAAGTTCACCTGCTTCATATAGGTCATTAAGGAAAATTCAGAATGGTAAAGAAGCAGCAAATGAACTTAGAATCCCTAGTACAAATGACTGATGGCTTTAAAATATGTAGTTATAAAAGCCTTACAAGAAGATCCTCTGATTAATAACTGATCATGAACTTAGAAAGAGATGCAGGAAATCCTGTACGTTTTTGCACTTTGGAAAAAGTATTCTTTTATTTAATATCACATAAATTTTGTTAAGTAGAGGAAACACTGCTTCCCTAGTGCTTTTGTTTTTCCCTCTGGACTGTAGCAATGGAGCACTTGCATGTTATGTTTGATGCCTTGCATGATGAAGACATGCAATGGCAAGTTCCAGTCTGCATGCTGCTTAATGAATGTTTTCCTTTTCTCTCCTTCCCTGTTATGTGCTTACAGAAGACAACTATGTGGAAGGTGGGTGCTTTCTACCTTATTTTCCCAAGCTCTTGTTTTTCCCTTCTGTTAGTGGTTTTTTCCCCTTCTGCTTAATGTTATAAAAGTACGCATAGCATTCAGTACGGTAAGTTGCAACTTTTTTATCCATAAAGGTATATAGGTTTATTAAATAAGTGTGATTTCTTTTTCCATACAGAACACAAGCAAAATTCTATTTTAATCTTGAACCTTATTGGTGTAATTCCAGAATATTCCTACTGAAACAATAGGATTTATAATCACATGAATGATACCACCCTTCAAAATCATTCAGGAGATGTGCAGCACTGATTTTTTTTCACATGTTCTGTATGAAAAACACTTCAAGAAAGAATTTATTTCATTAAGTTGGAGCATAAATCCTCCCCATAATAATGTAATGCATGTTAAATGTTTGTATCTTAATTGTTTAGGAAAATGGAAAGCGCTTTTTTCTTTAATACAAAACTTGCTTGCTGTATTATTCTTTACAACAAAAAGTGTTAGGAAAAATGTTTTCCTGTCTAAATTTTCTACATAATGCACTCTACCTTTTGGACATTGTGAAGGAAGAAGCATGTGATTTTAATAATAATGTTGGTATGTAATTAAGTCCCTTTAAAGAAAGTATGGCACAGGGCAGTGGAAACTAAAGCACAATGCCATCTACCCTGAATATTGGTAAGTATGTCTATTAGTCAGTAAAACATGTTGCTTATATATATATATCATAGTTTTAAAGGTACAGAATATGCTTCACAGATTGTTGTGAATCAATACATTTTGTTTATAAACCAAAAGGTACAAGTGCTTTTTATGTACAAGTGCTTTTAGAAGTCTCTCTGGGCTGAATCTTTGCCTACTGGATAACTGATTATCTATTTGAAAAACAAGTTGATCTATGTGAACTGAACAATATATTTTATTTTCTTTTTCCCAAAACTTTCAATGCTATTTTTAAATAGAGGAGTTTGTAAGCTAATGAATATGCAAAGTGACTGCTCTGACCCAGGGTTCAGTAGTGAGCCACCGTGGGGCATGAGTTCATTCAGGATTCAAGTCACCAGGGGCCACTGCCTGCCTGTTCAGTGGTTATTTTCTAAAAAAGCCTGGAAGTATTGGTACTGCATTTCTCTGTGCTACTGTATCCAAGGGCAAAGAGAGGTGCTAAGATTTAGTGCACTAACAATGCTGTGCAGTTTATATTGAAATATATGTTACCAGTAGGAAGAAAATTTAAATAATTCCAATGCTTTAATTGTCTATGCTGTCATGCACATACATATCCGTACAATTTCCTTTTCATTGTGAAATAAAAAAGTATTCAAAAGCAATGGGATAGGAATTGTGACTGAAAAACATAAAAGCCTAGAAATAAGTACCTAATCTTACATTTGATCTGTGCATAGAACTCCTACTGGTGTCAACATGAGTCTCAAATGTGAATTAAGATCAGTATAGCTGGATAAGGAGGTTCAGTTTCATTTCACGTATTCATTTATGCACAGCAGTACAAGATAAAGCCTGGATAACAGTTAATCCAGACTTTACCTGAATCTAATCCTTAAAACTGCAACTTTAAATTTATTCCAACACAGGTCTGGACACTTATGCATACATTAAAGTTACAAAAGATGTGTACATAAAGAATGGAAGCATAGAATGTGTATCCAAAGCACAATTTAAAATGAGATATAATTTTTCATCTTTGATTTCTGTGGTATCTGAGCATCTCTGTAAGATAGGCTATATAAGAAAGTAGAAGGATTTAATATTCACAGAGCTTAATTTGTGTGTATTGCCAGTATGAAAAGACTATATTTTTTCATTTTACTAAAATTGTGCTAGGGTTGAACATGTTCACTGCTGGTTTACCATGTTTAAATTTTGCTTTGGCCTGTGCTCTGCATGGAACTCACACACCAAATTATGAGATATATCCTATGTTCATATCCACTTCTACTGTCCCATCCCGTGCCCCTTAACTCTCTTCTCTCAGAGCCGAAGTTCAGTATAAAATGGATTGAATCACACATCTGGCTTTCCTATCAAATGCTGAGATCCTAATTCACAAAGAAAAGGCTTTTATCATTCTGCTTTTGAATTAATGGTGGACAAATGAGTATTTTTAATGTATGGTACACCTGTACATGGCTAGTAAGGCTAGAATTTCTATGACTATCCATTGTATTCTCTGTTATAAGCAGACTCTCATTTTGAAAATCTAGCAGTGATTTCTTTTAGGGTAGATTTATCTGTATAATTTTAAACTGCTCCGTGGATTGCACAGGTAGAGTAATAGCAATTCCTCACACTTCCATAGCCTTCATCTGTAGATTGAAAAAATATTAAAAAAGTAAGTATCATCATATGCTTTTAGCAAGTAAGTGTAAGTAGCCTTCCTTACTTCCTTACTGCTTCACAAATAAAGTAACACAGAGTCACACAAAATCTACTGGCTTCAGGACTAGTACTAAGTTTTTTAATTGATAGGTATTTAGTTTGAGCAGAGTAATTTTTTTACATTCACTTGACTTTTTTTTTAGTTGAACAGCACTGTTAAGTGACTCTTAAAATTCAAGTGGTTTCTGTGATATTTTCAAGAGGCACTTCTGCCATTACATTTTTTTCAAGTTATATAGGAATCATGTATTTACAACTGACCAATCCCACATATTAAGCAAAAATTTTACCTATCAAGCAGTGGTAATCTCCTGAAGCTAAAGCCTTTTGTTTAGGTTTTTATAGCTATAAAGATCATACTTAAATGCAAACTAGTAAGACATTACCGTCTTTCCACCCCCCTAGGAGACATGACAGCAGTTTGCTTCATAATTCTAAGAGCTGAAAGAGATTGGGTAAAGTGGGTGCTGAAAAATCACATTTTATTAAATAAAAGGATGTTGTAGTGTTCGACTAGTCTCACCTTCCCTTTATCAAATACAGTTAAGTCAAAGTCAGAAGTCTGAGATTTCTTATTGTAGTTGCCAACACAAAAAGTTAAAATCCAAAAGCCAAGCTAGGTAATCACATGAGGAGATTTATCATTCCAGAAGGCCATGCAGCAAGGGATCCAGGCAAGGCCGTTCAGCAGCAAACGCATGAAGCTTGACTGTGTGTGCCTCTACTTTGTTTTCACTGTGCCTCTCTCAGCTACAGTAACGCTTACAGGCAGAGAACATGTGTGAAAACAGTCCTGCCCCCTTGCAGAAGCTGCTGACAGCAGCACAGCAGTGCAATGCTTCCCAAGCAGTCCCTGGGCAAGCATTCCCCCCTGGATCACACCCCACTTTCCATTTACTTTGCTGTGAACCCCAGCTAATCCCACCAGCTAGGGCGCTGCAATTGGAACCAGGATCTGTTGCACAAAAGATGGGGCCGCCCATCAGGCCCTTCAGTTTTAACTGCAGAAGAGTGACATTATAAAATACTAGTTCAGCAAAACCATTGTTAGTCCATTTGGAATATCACTTGAGATTTGGAACTGATAAGATATGCATTCTTTAAGAGTGATTGCGGTCAAGAGTATCTTCTTTGAACTCCCCCCAAGTATGTGAGTCATTTGTGCACCTAATTTTCTTTGTGAATTAGAAATCACAGGAACTCTCCAGGAAGTCTGCCTTCCAATAAAAAGCAGGATACTTTATAGCATACCTTCTTTGTGTGAACTAATTTTAATTAATTGCAAATAAGAAAATAATGTATCACATTTTATAATTGTCGGAGAAGAGGAGCACATTTAACACATGAGCAATTACTAACTTCTAAAAATTGATCTAAAGCAGCTAAGTTCAACAAGAGTAAGCCTGTTTTGGTTTTTTTAAACCAGACATAAAATGTTAAAAACACTCATATTTCTAGTAAAATGTTCTCTTTACATCACATTATTCTCAGTGGGAATACGAGTATAATTTTATTATCATGAATTAAAAAAACGGAATAGTTTTGGTTAAAGAGTAGCACAACTTGGCTCTGGTTGAGTGATTGTCATTATGGACATCTGTTTTGAAATGTCACTAAACCTATACTGGCATGATTGGATTCCATCTCACAATGCAAATATAAAGCAAAATCTATTTCTCACAGATTTATGAAGTAGCTTCAGAAGCTTTCACTTACATTTTCTTTATCGCTATGTATTTTATATTGCGTATTTAATAACTTGCCTTCTCTGGAACAAATTCATTCTACTCTCACATTTCACACAAATAAGGAGACATCCCTTGCATTGTCATTTCAATGTGATGAAGAAATTTTATTTAATTACCTGAAATACTCATTTTTACGAGGGGAAAAAGATCAGACCCAGCCCATTTTTCAGGTTTACACTTCTCAAGGTTTTTTAACATCATTTCACACATAGAGGACAGGAAGTCCTCCCAGCAAAGTGTTCAAAGCAAAATATGATAAAGACCGATGGAATATTAAAGGAATTGTTTGGATTTGAAAGCATTTTATTATTTTCTGTCATCCCAACTACTGCACAGAAGAAATACACAATAAAACGGCACCCAGTGTTTGAATTGCAGTTCTGTTACTCGTAGCCCAAAGCATTCCAACCAGTGGTTGAAAAATGCTCTTTGATTTCCCTCTGTGATACAGACATCTCATAGGAAACAGATGCCTGTCACAAAACATTTTTGTCACTGTGACAACACCACCTTCCCGTGCTCCCTTGTTCATTGCTGACTGTGCTCTTGTTTCCCTTCAAGGTCTGGCGCACCTGATGATGGGCGACCAAGGTATGGGCTCTGTTCCTTTTCCACTCTGCTTTCATTGTTTCTTCTTGTTCTGTAGCTGCTTTGAATCCATCACTGCAAACGATGGGCAAATGCTTGAAAGCTGTCTTTGGCTGCAAATGAACACATGGTTTTAGTCACATCTCATTTCTTTTTTTTTTTTTTGTTTGTTTGCTCTGTAAGCTTTTGTCCTTCCTGCCTTAATTACCCCTCTCGCAATACAGTAATGAAAAGAGGTGAGAGAAATAAGAAGGTGATTAGGAAAAATCAATGTTTTTATCAGAAAATACAATTATGGGTGATTCTGTAAACGATAAGCGAAGCACAAGAGCATTCTTCAGATAGGTCCCGAAAAGAAGATACTCAGCTTGCCACACTGTACACATTGAAGAATCCATTTACATTAATGCATGGCTGATTGGAAATGTGCAGAAAGCACCTGCTCCTGGCTTCTGGAATGCTGAGAGTGCAGTTTTGCAACCTAATTAAATCAGTGATTTTTTTTTTTTTTGGCCTTCTAGCGCATTATCCATGTTACTTTTGTGTCTCTCTTATCTAAGCATGGGTTATTTCTGTTTCTCTGCATGTACATGATTGGAAAAAAATAAACTGAATCCCTAATACAACACTGATTGCATCTCCATTTGTGTCCAGACACTTACTTATACTTTGTCTATTCATGTTCAGATACTATTGCATTTACATGTACTCATGACTCTTACTGTTGTTTCTCTCCTCTTCTTTATTCTCTTTTTGTCTGGAAATGCTTTCTTCATGGAACCATTTCACCAAATCCATAGGTAAAAGTAAAGGTATTACATGATTTTCCTTATTTTTAAATACCATCGATATACTTTAATGTATGTATAAGTAATGCAAATAAATGTAAATCTCTTTGCACTGATAACATGAGGTAGGTATATTTTTAAAGTAAATAATTTCATGGATATCAAGGTAAGGAGAATTATCCTAAAGTACAGGCTGACCTTTTTTAAAGTTTGTCTCAGTGTTTTGTGAGACATGGAAAGCTTTGGCAGTGATAAAGGAGGCTACAGTTGTAGAAATCATTCAGGATGAAATAACAGCCACGTTTTGAGGTATGCATTTTTTTCTTCTCAAAGAGTTGGAGTCTAAACCACCAGGCACAGAAAAAAGCACGATGTTGTTCAACAGAGACTCTCTGGAGATAATCTATCCAGGGCCAGTCCACAGCTTGATGTAAGTTTTAAATCTGAATAGCACTGACTTCAACCAGTCTCTGCTATCAGCAGATCCCATTTTCCCTGAGATTTTTCCATGTATAATAATAATTTTATTATATCTGAGACAAGAATTGGACAATGGAACAAGGAAGAATGAGCAACAAAGAGAAGTGTGGGGTCTATTTAAGATTATTTTACTATTTTTTGTTTCTTTATGTGAAGATTACCAGCCATATTTATTTTCTTTCTACTGGAGGGACCATGTGTAGTAGGACTTTTCCTGTGTAAATAAACACTACAAGGAGATGTGCTCACATACATCACATAAATATATTTTTATGATAAGAAGCTGGTCATTAAAAGACATTAAATCTGACTCACATATGATGAATAACACAGTTCTATTGATTTTAAGCATTTGTCAGGTTGTGCCTACTCTTGGTATAAATCAGAAATCCAATCTGCATGGTTGTACTTTGCTAACTAGCAATATTAGAAACAACCTTCTAGGTTCCTTGGTGACTTTGCTAATTTAGTGTTTCTACACCTAGAAAGTTGTCATGTCATGCAAAGACAGTAATTAGGAACCTGTGATGTCTTGCTCCTCTTCCTATCAGACTCTGGAGAGACTGTCTATCTGGTTATAGGTGGGATACAATTTAGAGGGCTATATGTATTCTGAGGCTGTAAATCTTCTTGCTTAGGAAAAGTTTGAAGCGGGTAAAATGATAAAACAGTCTACAGATTTCCTTGCTTTATAGGATTGTGTTTGTTGGATGTCTGATCATTGTGTTTTACTTAATGGTAATTATTAGTATTATTATCTTATTGCTTAATGGTAGATGTCTTGGCTGGAGTTAGCTTAAAAATATATCTTATAGTAACTGAACCTTGACATTTTTATGAATATTAAGGATTTATTTTCCTAGATTATTCTATACACAAAATGCATGATGTAGTATGTACAATACTGAAGATTTTTTTATATAAGTATGGACATATAAATATTACAAATATCTATTATTAGTGGGAGTTGATCTGGAAAGCAGAATTTAGCAAAACAGAAACTTTGCAATTATTTGCAACAGTTAGACATTTCTACTTTTATTTTAAGTAGTTTAACAATTGTATTGGCCAAAAAACTCCAACCTTGTAAATATTAACTACATTTAGTATTTAATGATGTGTGATGTGAAATAATTTAGACACCAGACATCAGTCATCTAATCATTTTATATTTTTCTTTTCACATTTTAATTTTTGTTAGATTTATCCAGTTTATACAGGAACACTTATTGATTACTATGTTTTGATAATCACAGTACTTCTGCAGATATAATGGTGTATATTTGTTGAAATAGATGGAAAGGGTTTATATGTGTATGAACTCCAGTTGCTTATAACAGAAAACATTACTCAAGTATCAAACCATATCCTCAACCAGGTGAAAATGGCTTCATTTTATTGACAGTCCTGATATTATACTAATATCAGCTATTGAAACCTTGAAACAGCTATGTAACCTTGAAACAGTTCTCATAATACACATTCGTAACGTGACAATATAATGAAGTAGGAAAGGAACAAAGGGACAAAAGAGGAGCTCAGCATTGATTTTATTTGCACTTATTTCAGTCTTTCATTATAAGTTATGATACCTCCTTTTGAGGTACATAATGTCAGTTACAAAAGTGATTGCAAAATTATGAGCAATTATATAATGAATTAATCTTATTTTGGAAAAATAAACAATAAGAAAACTTTTAAGAAACTTTACCATGCAATTTACCAGAAGAGTATAAATGGCTGAAGTATCTCCACCTTCTTTAATTGATAAGATATTCATTGGGATACTGAAAAGCAAATAAAGTAATCACAGTGTACCTTCAGAATTAGGAAAGGGTCTGGTCAGGGCGGGGACCTGGTTTTGACAGAGGAAAGGAGGATTGAGGCAACCTTTTGAAGTGGGGAAGTATAAATAAAAATAATAAAAGTATAGTACGGTCTCACTGGATGCACTTACTATTTTTCATTTACTATTTACTAGTGATAAATTGGGATACTCTGGATAATTTTCCCAAAAAGTGTTTACTGAAGCTTTATCTGTATTAACAGAAGTTATTGTCTCTTGGAGAAAGGAAGAAGCTCAGAAGATGTCACAGTGCTGAGACATCTGTTAGTACTCAAGGTCATATAACTTGTTCAATGTATGAACCAGCTGACAGAAAGGAGGATATATAATATAAAAGCCAAGATCCTATATAGAAGTTTGTGTCATAGCTCATAGAGCTATACAAAACATATTTCTTAGTCCATTACTCCTTGTAGATAGTAAGGCTAATTCTAGGAAGAACCGCAAGCTTCTAGTTGTACTAGCATTTGTTTATTTCCTAATAAACTCCATATATGTACAGGAAAACTTGGGAATCCCCTCCCCCCCCACCCCCGAAATCAACTACCTGTTTACAACTTTAACAGTAGAATTGTCACAGATACGGTGAGGAAAAGACATAGGCAAGGTAAAAGGGGTGCACGTTCTTACTGACTACTTGAATATACTATTCAGAGCAATTGTTTGAATTTGAAGCAAACCTTGAACTCTCCTGCTCATGACAGATATGGAAAAGGATTTGTTTTCCAAAACAAATTTGTACCCAAACAATTTTTTCTGCTTTCTCTAGCTATTGTATCTAATAAACCTTTTATTTCCACCCATAGGCCCATCATATGTTAGTACGTATCAGATTGCCCATGCAGAATTATTTTGTAATGAATAGTAATACTACTAAGATTAGATGAAAAATAATGTGAAACACTTTATTTCTTTATTTTTTCAAAAGTATACTTTTCTGCCTTTTCATTTTCTTTTGATGAGCGTTGAAAGGGATTTATAATTCAGTTGCTATTACATAGTGGCATGTATTATTTCCTTTTTATATTGTAGTTCTCTTAAACCTTGTAAATGTTTTTATCTATAGTTTATTTCTATGCAAATAACCTGCTTTAAGTATATAACTCATTCTATAACTAAACACTATTTTCATACTCCTATTATGTTAGAGGTTATGTGCAGCTTTAAATCACACATGAATCACTCGGGTCCATAACAAGTTATTAAATGATATCTGGCTGAGCAATCAGTGTTTCTACCAAAAAGATTGATAGTACAACTACAATTTATTGTATTAGATTATGAGCTTTGGCATGCTGGTATTTCATATATTGTGTATAAATGCTGAAGAAAGACTTCAGAACATCAGTTTATATATGTGTTGACTTCCTTGTCAAAAGAGGGCAAGCTTTGCATTGCACAAGCTATTGTACATCTCTGAAACCAAAGTGAAGTGTCTGTAAGAGCAGAATTTTGTTAATTAGCAGTCACACAATTCAGTTGACAAGTGGAAAAATAGGAAAAACTGAAAATTAAAAAAACCCAAAACTATTTAAATAATCGTGAGCATTTAATTGGTATGGTATGTTATAGCTGAGTTAATTATCTAGTGCTTGTGTCATGAGACATAAATATCACCTTTTGCCAGTAACCTCCCCTAACATCAAATTATGTGGTATTCAGTCATTAACCTCAGTGCAATCACAAGTTCATCTTACTGCAATGACTTTTGTATTTGCTCTGTTTTCAAAGAACTAAATAGTTTTGACCTGTTAGATTCTGTGATACTCCTGGGATGGTTGAAAACCCTCATCTCCTTTTGTGTGTGCTGCTTCAAGGTGGGTCTGAAAGCCACATGTCCTCCAGCCTTCCTCAACCTGAGCCAGCAGCAGTCCAGAAACCCTGTAAATGCTTTGCTGGAGCACTGAGCTCTAGCAGAGCTAATTATTTTTGGCTCAGAGCCCTGCTGACATGGAATCAGTTACATGTCTTCTCAGCTACAGCTGGCTTTTTCCTGGCAAGTGCAAAATATGGACAGTGGACTTTCTTGCCTCCCTGTACTTAGTCACACAGTTACATATCCTAGGAGATGGCAGCTTATTTGAGGGACTCACTGCTAGAACTGAACTAATTTAGGTGTTTTACACAGAACGACGTTGCCAAGCTGAGGTAACTGAAATTATTTCTAAGTGACTTTACAGCAGAAGAATGGATAGCTCCTTTCCCTGCTCAGTCTCCAACTCGTCTCTTCTGATAAAAAAGAACAAATGAATAACATTTAAAAATTTACCTTCTGTTTAACAGAGTCCACACAATCTGATAATCTTGTGTCATTTACAAAATAATTGGCATAAGAATTTAAAAAATATTCTATATGCAATTTACTTTTAAAAAATGATAATTACTTTTAAACATATTTAAGAATATTTAGAGGAACTTCAAATATAGAGAGCTCTTCAAAGTTCTCCAAAGAGCAGCATCTACACATCATATATGTTCCATAGTTCTTTTGTTTTTGCTAAAGAGCTTCATAAATAAAGTTAAATAGTGGCGAATATTCACCCAAAAATAGTGTAGTTTCCTGTGTGTAACCAATGCCCCTATGACTTCAAGTATATGTTTCAATAAATATTTATAACATCTTTATATTTTAATTGATAATATGTTCAAGTTTTTGTTCAATATCATAGTTAAATGTTTTAATTAGAAGGGTGATATCTTTCTGTTTCAAAGTCGTGGTGTATTGAATCAGATAATTTACTTGCACTTGAATGGGTGATACCTCACAAGCCTACGATATGGCATTTGAAGCTGCAGACTCATCTTTGTGTTGAAAAGTGACCAGTTAATGTTCTCTAATTAGAAAAATGCAGTAGAACTTGACTGTTGGAGAAGTTTTCTGTCTGAAGTACATGACACAAAAGAAATCTATCAATGTTGGGATAAGAAATGCGTATCCTCTTTTGAGACATGTATGCCCAAAATTATGTCTGAGAGAGCTGATTCCTGATCAGTATGAAAAGAATTGTAAGAACCTGCTGTAAATATTGAGAAAACTATATAAAGACAGTGGAACACATTTATTTTAAAACCAGTAGTTTCTGGAATAAGTAGCCATATGATAATGTCCAATCCATGCCATGAGTTCTAGCACCTTCCCACCACCAAAATAAAACATGTACTGTATTCTTGATCATTCTGATGTCACTCAGTATTATCATGTATCATATATATGCATTTATATATGCCATAAGTCTGGATTCAGTGGAAAGAAAATAAATGTAGAAGTAGAAGGGCTTTTATCTAAGAAAATGTTCTATTTGTACAGGTGTAGTTTCCCGCTGGGTCCAGAAAGCATTGTATATTCTTTGCACAATAAAATTACATGATAGTTTTGTACAAATTTAATAGGTGTTTCCAACAGATAATCAGAGAGCTGTACTCCTTGAATATCCAGTAGGATATGTTGGAAACTTTTCTTTTACACCTTCTTTTAATATCTGATTACATTACTGAGCCATATACAGTGTTAAAGTGACACTAACGATTATATCTTCAAGTCTAGGGTTGCACTACAACTAAGATTTTCCTAGAATAAAACTCAGTTCTTGAAACCTAAAAAAGCCCAACAGACTCTAATTTTTATTTCAGTTAAAACCAAAAATAATTGGGGATTATTACACATCTAATAGCAGAAGTCTCAATTGTCTTTAACATTAATCCAATCAGAATCATGCTTAGTGGAGTTTCACCAGATAGGTGGAAAGAAATCAGAGCATGAATGAGGAGTATTTTCAAGCATCTCTTAAAATCTGTCTTCGTGCAAGCTTACTAAATTCAGGAGTAAACTTTATCAGAATTTCTAAAGAAACTAAATTTACTGAAAGTTAAGAAATCTTTAAGAAAACCACCTTAAATTGTACTGATATAACTGAAAATGTGGACTATTCTAAGTGTATATTGTAACAGTATTTTTCTACCTGGAATGGCTGACCACAAAAGAATTGTAAAAGATACAATGTGTGTACAGAATTTTTAACCTATTATTTACAGTGATGTTTTAAGGCTGTAATAAGTCAAGCTACTTAAAACCAACAAAAATTTGACTTATTCAGTTGCCTTTAAAAAATGAAATCAAACAATATAATTTGCACGTATAGTAGTAATGTCTCTTTCCTGATATTCAAAGCCTTCCATAACCCTGCCATTCTTAATTGCTTGAAGGTAGCTTTCTATCTTCACTTCAGGGACCACCCAGAGCAATTAAGTATCAGTAGAACAATGAAACTCTGCAAGGAACTGGGAAATTCAGGAGAAAGCTTTCACAGGAACTGGTATGACCGTGGACTGTAGGCTTTACTATGAAGCTCAACCATCACCATTCTTTTAATGGTTTTCATACGTACCCACCTGTTATCCAAATATATGTTTTCCAAATTTGGGAGGAAAGTCATTAAATCTTTTCATTTAATTACTTCCATGAAAGAAGCAAATTTTTCCCCCACTTATATCAACTATATTTTAGGGGTTTTTTTGTTGACACCCACTTACGCTAATTTTATGATGAGCACACTAATTTAAAGGCTGTTTTCATAACTTGCTAATGTGATTTAAGAGATTCTGGAACATCTTGTTGCTTGCTTGCCTAAAGTAAAAATTTGTTTCTTGAAGAGGGAAAACATCTGGACCAATTCACTAGCACCTTCTCTGAAGCTGTATAAAAGCAATGTAGGATAACAAGAAGCTGCCAGAGAAACTCATAAATCACACCTGGTGCTGTTGTCATCACAGCTTTGACTTGAGTAGCTTCTTTATATTGGGATGGGAGGAAACAAAAGCAGCTGGTCTAATCTTGTCTGCCTTTGCATAGACCTAAGATAGAGAGGAGCCAGCTTGCAAAGAAAAATTCAGCAGTGAGTATAAATGTGTAAGTTTTTCATGGGAGTTTCAGTTATTAGTTCTGTCTTGCATTTCGTATCATGAGCCATTGTTACTATGTTTTCAGAGGTAGTATCCACTCAAAGGAAAGGAGGTTAAATCTTGTTCTGTGGCTGTTAATGTTCTGCATAGGTGTTAGCTGAGAATCTCAAGAGCTTGGTTTCCTGTGCCAGCTACATTGGTGATTATGTGACCCCACTCCCACTTACCATCTCTATCTAGGTTTTAAATTAGAAATAATTTACTTGATTTCTCCCTATAATGAACCTGAATATCCTTATCAGGAAGAATTTGGTGTGTATCCAAAAGGTGCCACATAAGATCTTTCCTTCTCAGAAAAAGGGTACTGTAGGTATTTAGCTGAGAATAAAACCTGGTCCTTTGATTTTTTTTCAGTTAATGTCTCTTCTTAACAACTTGGTCTTACAAGATGCTACACTTAGCATTTATGCAAGTCCCTAAGAAAACTTTAAGGAAAAAATTGCCAACCTCAGTTGCAGGAGAATCCCCTTTGAAAACTATGCTTTCAGGCATGTGTTGTGACTTTATTATTAAACCTGTGCAAAACAAGCATGAATTTCCTTTGGAGCCTAATGCCTCTTAGACAGTACTTTTTTTGTAACAAGTGGATGCGTCATTTAAATGGATAATTGATACGGTTTGTGTTAACTGAAGCAAT
This sequence comes from Heliornis fulica, assembly GCA_013399135.1. Taxonomy (NCBI): domain Eukaryota; kingdom Metazoa; phylum Chordata; class Aves; order Gruiformes; family Heliornithidae; genus Heliornis; species Heliornis fulica. Next base: position 17,095 of record VXBZ01007842.1, on the reverse strand, counting down.
TAACTAGTTGTTACGTAACTTTCTATTTTAAAAGAGTTATTTGAGTGTAATAATATTGAAGTGTGACACTGGCATATTTTTATATCATCACAGGGATGACATGAGAGTTCAAGAAATTCTGTTTCTATTTAAACTTAATCTTTGTATACCTGAGCTGTCACAGACCATTGTGGTACAAGCACTGAGCTGGTGGTCTCATTTCATCTGCATACTTGTACAAACTATAAATTTTGGCAGTGTGCCTCATGGTGCTTACATCATTATGAACCTTCAAATTGATGTGTCAGTCAGAACTGGTCTTTTTTGTGTCCTTAGCAGGCTTTTCAGCCCTCTTGTTCTCTGCAGTAAATTATTCAAATAAGGATACTGTCCATGACTATTATAAATTTGGGAAGAAAGTTTAGACTTCCAGAAAAGAATCGCATAAAAGTATCTAAGTGCAAGATTGGGGGAACAAAGGTAAACTTGGAAATTGGGAGTTTTATCTGATTCTTGTACAACATATTTACCTGTATGAAAGTTGTTTCATAAACCTATATTCCGAACATTACATAAAGCCACCTGAGAGCAAACAAAAGAGCTGTCTAGGCTACTTTGAGGAGGGTGTATTTCTACTGAAAATATTGAGAAGCACTGAATACCTAGAGCAAAACACAGTAAGTTATTCACAATCTTAAAGGACAGAGGGTGACAGATTACTGGAACAGGCTGCCCAGAGAGGTTGTGGAGTCTCCTTCTCTGGAGACATTGAAGACCAATCTGGACATGTTCCCATGTGATCTACTCTAGATGATCCTGCTCAGGTGGGGAGGTTGGACTGGATGGTCTTTGGAGGTCTCTTCCAGCTCCTGATATTCTGTGATTCTGTGATTTCTCAACAGTTTGAAATAGCACATACACATTTAACATACATACATGTAACTACATTCAGGATACAGGCAAATACATGGATAAACAAAAATGCCCTGAAACCATTGAGTACTGCTATACTTCATGAATTTCTTTCAGAAATTCCACTATCTCAAGTTTTCTATAATGACAAATTTGTCGTAAAAACTACTGCGTGTCTGCATCCATAAATCACTATTATGTGTCATTCTCTCCTCCAGGAAAACATTTGATATTTATTCATTGTTCTAAAATAGATGAGAGAGTTATGACTCCTGCTGTCCCTGAAAATAGATAGTATTGTTAAAGAAACATGGTTTTGAAGCTTCTGCATTTATTGAGCTTTTCTAGAAAGTTATACAGAAGTGTAAATAATGTTTTCCTTTTTGGAACATCTGGAAGATCTGTACATTAGCCTTATAGCTTTGAATAGGTACATTTCATATAACTTTCAGAAATGTACATATATCTAGGTCATGCTAATTACCCACCCTGGGATACAAGAATGTGCCTACAGTTCTCTACCTAGATGGTTTACTCTTGAGACCCAAGTCAGAAGAGCAGGCTTCAGAAAGCCTTAAAATACATTTCCAAAGTTCTTAGCCATTAAACTGCTTAAAGAGGAGGTCTCTCATGTACCAGCTGACAGCCCGTAATTTGAGTTATACAGGAAATAAGACTAGATAATCAAAACCAGCCCTTCTGTCTTTGAAGACTATGAATCATGCGTAATAGAGAAATTACTGTGGTAACATGTAAGAAATTGTCAGATTATAAAACCAGCCACCCCAGTTTTATCATATTTTTGTGTAGATGGAATTATGCATCCATGAGTACCCCAAAAAACCAAGTCAAACCCTAACACGCTATTGCTAACTAGCAAGACCATTCAAAGCATTACCTTGAGTCCGAATGTAACGCAAGAACCGAAATATCTTCGTGGAAACAACTGATACATGCAAGTGTGAATCAAAAGGAGATTGATCTCACAAAGTTCAACATTTTGCTTCAATCACTTATTTTCAATATATATTAACTGCTGCAGTTAAACAGTCTCCTTTTCAGGAATGTTATGCCATTATTTTTATTTTATGCAGATTTGCATAACACATTTATGAAAACATATGGGAGTCTTCCAGTTGCACAGTGAGAAATGAGGTTACCATGTTATACAGTGATTGCTACACCAGATAAACCTGGGCAAAGCATTTTATCAGTTACTGGTGCAGCAAAATTTGAGCTGTTCATTCTTGCCCTTAGATATGGAGAAAAGTGCTTATACAAAGCTGAAATTCAACAAGGAACAGAAATTGTGATCTAATCCAGAAAATTTTATAAACTAGAGACTGAAGCAGTCCCGTAAGAGTGCCCTGAATTAGGCAGAAGAAAGATGTAAATTCCTAAGACTCAGAATTTTAATTTAAAGATTGAACTCACTGTTCTAATATTTAGTTTTTCTTTGAACTTCACCATTCAAATATGTATTCACTGTAGGTTAAGTAGTCGTCTTCAGTTGCAGTATGCTCACACAAAAGGAGAGGATGGAATCATATGTTACTTTGGTGAAGGATTTATTTTTCTACATTGGAATTATCTTTATTCATGAAGACTTAAAATACTTTCTTAATCTTCAGTTTTACTGAAGCCAGGAAAAGCTCCTGTTATTTGCTGAAATTCAAGAAGGCAAATGGGGGTTTGTAGTTTATTCCTGAACAAATGAAAAAAATGGGGAGGGGGAATTTACTTCAAAGAAGTTAGAATTTTTCCAGGATTAAGAGTTCCAGACTTCAAATGGATAATATATATTGACTGCCAGAGAGGATGAGGAAATCCAGTTGTTGACATATATCTTCCTTGCATCATTACTGACATGCAGTTTCATACCTTGTACAAAGACAGGCATTTGGCTATCAACATCCTGTTATTGATCGATAGTTTATTAATACAGCGGGTGAAATATACATACAGACAGCTGAATATATCCCCCCGGGGATAATACAACTATATTCAGTTGAAGGGGGGGGAAGTCCCCACTAATTAAGTTTTTTTTATCTGGTAATTATAATATAATGTATATGTGATATGGAAGCAACTCCATGTGCAGTGAACAGGAAGCCTCTCTCAGTACATCTATTCTCATTTTCTACTCTGCCTCTGTGTCCTTAATGAAAGGAACTTAGACACCCATCTGTGTACTGGCTCCGTGGAAAAAATGCCACAGGGAAAGAGGAAGCAGGGTGTTTAGTCTGCTTGTTGAAGGAAAGGCTGGGTGCTAGTTTTCCATATCTTTGGACTGTATTCAAACTGTACCTGTGCCACACAGACGAACAGACTTCAAATACGTGCTTGTAGTTCTTCCTGTGCTGCTGTGTGGGGAGCGTGGGGACTTCAGAAGCTCTGCGAGCACCTTCCTGTTTGTGCTTAGTGTCGTTCCTCAGAACTGGAAGCATCTGATATTTTCAGATAATTGATTCAGTGGAAGTGTTTTAGAATAGGGCATATTGAAATGTCACTACAAGGATAGTATCATATTTGTGAGGGCTGGTATAGAGTAACTGACAGAGAAGAAGAAACATAACACTAAACCAAATCAACCTCAACAAACCCCGCTAGTATTTATAATTAGATCTTTTTGTCAAGTTTATATGGGATTATAATATTCACCTTCACATAAATGAACATGAGAGGGAAAAACCCCACATAATCTTTTCTCCTTTGTATTTAAAATATTTATTTTATCTTGTGTTGCCTATGTTTTTTAGGGGTCTCTGTTCAGCAGGAGAATTAATGAAGTCCTGATGTGTACATGGTTGCAAATTTATGCTGATGGACAGAGAGAAACCTAATTGGCATTTACAGCATGAACTTTATATACCTTAAAGTACAGTTCTCAATGACTACATTGCCCTTAGTGCATCTGCTGATGGTTCCAGCAGATGTTTGAGTATCAGTGAAGTGTGGTCATGACTGTTGACATGCCCAAGCATGTTATTCATGCTGAAAAATCAGGTTTCCAGTACTCCAGAGTTGCTAAGTCTTTGATTCAAAAGCTAGAATAATTTATTTGTGAGAGCTCTGTATGGAGACCCTCTGAGAGCTCTGTACTAATTGTAGGGGTTTTGTCAGTAAGTAGGCACTACGAATGAAACCAAGCAGACAGTAATGCCAACCAGGAAGAGAAATTTATCAGTAGTAACACAGAGCAAGAAGTAAGAGAACTATGAATGGTGTTGCTGGGAAAGTTTTAGTGGGTATTAGCACCTAAATTAGAATTATTTTTTTTTTCTGGATTTCAGTTTGCCTTAGAAGCTATACAAATTATATTTGGGCTGTTTTTATTTCTGCCTTGTTTTGTGGGGGCTTTTTTGTTTTTTTTTTTCTAACCAAAAGGAATAATGAACAGGGTTTCAATGGTCTAAGAACAAAGCTGCTGCCTGTGTGGAGACAGATGAAATATTAATTGGATTACAGGTGCACTTAATTATCGTGCACTGAAGGTGTTCAATTTTCTAATGATCAAGGCAATAGTGTGAATAGAGACTGAAAGTTGATTTTTTTTTTTTTTTGTGCTAAGTAGAACCTCAGAGAATATGAAAAGGATGAGTAAAGCTGACTTGGAACTTCACTAAAACTTTATGCATCTCCTGTTTCCCGAAGGACAGCATTTTTCCTTATAGTGTGAAAGTTTTATTCTTTTGTGAAGCACTTTGCTAATGAAATACCTGTAGCTCCTGTAAGATGCTGGCAGTGTGGGAGAATGGCAACTTTTGGCATAAGGTAGTAAGAGCAGCCTGTTCCCGGTTACCCTGTTCAAAACCTTCCCATGAAAAGCTAAGGCATTAAGTACAAAACTACATAGGCAAACTTCAGTAGCTTGACATTTAAATCTGCTTGTAGACAGATTTTGAAAACTACCTGTGTCTGCAAAGTCTCAGTGAAGCCAGGAAGGCTCTGAAGGGCTATAGAAATGCAGGCATAAAAGCTTTCATTATTCCATTCTTTTCTCCTACTGTCTGTGTCTCCCTGCTGCTAGGAGAAAGGTGTCAGCTTCAGAAGCTTTAAAACGCCGTAGCTATTTCCTCCAAAGTGTTTTCTCCCAGGACCAACTGTTCTAATATTCAGTAGGCCCAGACAAACCTTTAATAAAACCAACTTCACTTTGCTATTTATATTGCAAGGGTCAGGAAGGCGATGAGAAGTTTAGAAGATTGGGAAGAGGAAAGAGCTGTTGGTGTGGGAGGAGACCACGATTTAGAAGTGAAAAACCCAAACCTGTCAGTCCTTTGGTATCATAAGGTCCTTGCGTGGTTGAGCGGGTAGAGAAAGCTGCTGATAGACCTGGAAGATGTGCCTAATGCAAGCTGTCTAGTTGTTCATTTAAACTTTAAAAGGAAGAACCTGCTTATGCATTTCTGTCGTTTTTGATGTATGATCAGAGTTCAACAATGCTATATTTTTGTCAAAGACATTTTAACTCCGATGCTTTCATATCTTCAATTTTCGTAAGTAATTTTGTTATCAGATCAATTATCTTAAGTTCATGACAGTATTTTTTGAGAGAAAGAGGCTTCAGCCAACTATCCTCCTCCCATCACTAGTGTATTTTTGCTAATTTCTCTGAAAGTAATATTAAATATTTAAGCTATAGGCTTGATTTGATCATCACCTGTACATCAGAAAAGAATCTTTTCAAATACAGTGAATTAAATAGAGCTGTAGCAAACATGCTTTCAGACAAGTTGAGTAGAAGCATATTGGGAAGAAGATCTATGTCAAGAAAGGAAGGGTAATGAAGACAAAAACCTAAGACCTCTAGGTCTTAAGCAGAGGTCTATGATATAGACCAGGTTAGGTCCTTTGGCAAAACTGAAGAGCAGACCACTCTCACGTAATCCCAGATTTGGCAGTGGTGGCAAAAGAAGGAAGAAATAAGCATTAGAAGTCATAAGAAAGAAGAATTTATTTTTTGTCAGTAGAGCAAGCTGAAACAGTTCAAAACCAGTTTTACCAAGCTTCTGTCCATTTGCATCAAAATTTTCATTAAGTTTTGGGTAGCTTAGCCTTATATAAAAATAGTCCAAACAATCTGACTTCAAAACATAAACATTTAGAGATGGCTTTTAAAAAGTATGAAGGTACCTAACTCTTACATGTGGTGTTAGATATCTAGGGATTTCTAGATACTTATTTTGAACTCACATTATTAGAAGCATAAAAGACCTTGAAACACAAATGCTTGAAATATAATATCAAATATAATCGTAGAATTAAATAGAATGAAAAGAAGGGAATAGGTAGAGTATATGTTATTCAACAAATTATTATGTTTTGAATATAATTCCCAGACATTTATATTCCCCCTAAAGAAAGATGGTTTTTTTTATATATATCTAAACATGGGGAAAGCAGAAAAAAAAACCACCCACCTTCAATATTTCTAAAAGTTTTATGAATAAATGACATACATGCATAGCATGCACACAAACATTACTTACATGCATTAAAATGTCAAATAATCTGGAACAGAAGTAGTGCTATTTCTTAACTACTTCTCTTTGTATAAATCCAGGAGCAATAGCTGTAAAAAGTGACTCTAGAGTACAATGCAACATACTGAATGCATTTAAAATTTATCAGCAAACTCCATGTAGTTATCAAGCTGGAGAACATTTATCCTATTCATTATTGACATCTCCCAGAATCCTTTCTATGGTTTCGTGCAAATAGCTTGTCAGCCTTTTGGCAAATAGGGGTGATTTTCAGTAACATTTTTCAGATTCTTCAAATTGAATTATACAGCCAGAGGCAGTCAAGTCTTTCTTACCATTAATTTTACAGGGGAAAAAAAATAAATCCTTTTGTAGTCAAGCCTAGCTCTGTGAAGGGGACCTGAGCATTGCAGCTCTAGCAGAGATCTAACAAAAGGGCTAGAGAGATCCTGCCCACCAGAATTCAGAACCCTTGGCTTTGCTCACGATTGTTCTACAGTGCATAGACACATATTAAGTGCTTTTGAGTACTGGAGGGTGTTAGTACTGGGAGCCCCCCTAACTGAGAAGTGCATGAGCAAATGTTGTGTAGTCTAAACTGTGATTGTCACAATCTATGTTGTGAATTTGAAAGTGTCTGAATTTTGGTATTGAATATGACAGTGCTAAGAAGGCGCACCCATGGCCGTAGACCTGTGTGTATTTTGGCTACTTCTAGCTTTTGTTTGTTCTCTTCAAATCAATTAAAACCTTTTATTTCAAAGGAGCTTTTAAAATTGTCTATAGTTGTAATGACAGTTATAGACTGTAACTTATTAAAATGAGATATTACCATTTTATTACTATATAAATACTGGATGAGGTCTTTATTAGGTCTTTGACCTCTCCTGCCCACTGTGAATCTGGAAGGAAGGCCTAAATAGATGAAAAAAACCCCAGCAACATGTTAAGTCTTTGCATCATGGCTAACACTAAAGCTGGGAGTAGTGCTGAGCTGTGTGGAATGGAGTCTCACTTAAGTGTGGACTGCAGAGTCACTGCCATGCAATAGGTTGATCCAGCACAGACAGCACATCACCAGAGGAACAGTATAATCTTGCATACAAAAATCTTTTATTGCTACTGACTGAGACACACTCTGAAAAGATTTAAGGTTTTGATCAGCCTAGAATATGTGGGGCGTAAAATTACTTCTCTTCCAGTACCTAGAAGTTCAGGACTCATCTGCTGTTGTAAAAGTCAATAAAAGTGTGAAAATTGAAATGTGCTGAATGAGGTGCCACGCAAGGCATTTATTTTGGCATATCATTTTGAAAAGAAAACTGAGGTTCTCTTTTAGCTGTCATATGTAGCGTTTTGCAAATGTAAAAAGATGAGTTTCTACAATTACAGATCAACTTGCAATGATTTAACACTTTCCTTATGAAAACACTTATTAGTGGAAGGGATTGTCCTGCTCTACACTGCACTGATGCAGCCTCACCTTGAGCACTGGGTGCAGTTTTGGGCAGCACAGTACAAGAGGCACATGAAACTATTACAGAGTGTCCACAGGAGGACAATGAGGATGGTTAAAGGTCTGGAAGGGAAGCCTTACAAGGAGAAGCTGAAGTCCTTTGGTTTGTTCAGCCTGGAGGAGGCTGAGGGGAGAACTCACTGCAGTCTGTGACTTCCTGACAGGGGAAGGGCAAAGGGGCAAGTGTCAATCCCTTTGGCAACCAGTGATAGAACCCAAGGGAACACTATGAAGTTGAGATAGGGGAGGTTTAGATTAGGCATTAGGAAGAGGTTCTTTACTGAGAGGGTGGTCAGGCACTGGAACAAGCTCCCCAGGGATGTGGTCACAGCTCTGAGTTTGCTGAGCTCAAGAAGCATCTGGACTATGTGCTCAGTCCCATGCTCTGACTTGGCTGTTCCTGTGTGGAACCAGGAGTTGGACCTGATGATCTTTATGACTCCCTTCCAACTCAGGGTATTTTGTGGTTCTATGAAAAGGTTGTATTGGGGGAAAATGTCATCCAAATCCTTAGAGAGTATACATGTGTATTTTCAACTATCAGCTGATGCCTACCTATTTGCATGGCAAAACCACTTCTTATTTTCAAACTTTTTATGTCATCATCTAGCTTTCAGTTTTCAGCATTTCAAAGAAAGAATGCACATTTATTAGAAGGGACAAGAGCTGATGGTCAATAAGCAAACATACTTTAGCTGGTTTTTATATATCAAACTAAGGACAGAGATTACAAAGGCAGTATTGTTTTCATGGTTTTACTTCTTTTGAATGCTGTTTTCTTTGGAGTGAAGGAACAGAGGAAGTTAGGCCTTATGTCCCAGTATTATTGTTCAGCAGGAAATGTTCAGGATTGCAACCTTCAAGCATGATGCAGAATGGAGTTTGGCAGGTTTTATATTAAGGGCCATATTAAAACCGGAACCACATTTTCTTGTAGCTACTGCCTCCCTCTTCAGTTCCTAGCAGCGGCCTGTCTAAGATCAGGAAGGCAGTGGTAGAAGTGTAGGAAAAGATATGTCAGATGATAAGTGCATTGTGCTCAAGCAATGAATGAGTTTATCAAGGACAGACCTTTCAAAAGTACCTTTCTACTAAAGAGACATGTTGAAGAACACTATTGCTACCTCTGTGGTGCATTCAAGCTTTGGCAGAGCTGTTTGGGGGGCACAGGTAGGCAAAACCCAGTATCTTTACATTGAGAAAAAAATGTCATAATCTGTCTCTTGGGAATAACAACTAATTGTCCTGAATTTGTAAGGGAGGAGACGGGAGGACTGTGGTATTATGTACCGTAAAGGTATCAGATATAGCTGTATAAAAGCCAGTCTTCTGCCATGAAACCAGGTATTATGCCAGCTACTAATTTGCTTGGGTGGTAAATTGTGAGTGCCACACTTATCAATGAAATGCTCATATAAAAAAAGCCCCACCTGCTCTCTCCCTCATCCAGCCTACGGATTATATTGGCAGGCTGATATGGTAGAAACCTGTTTTGTGTTCAGAGGGATAGCAATGAAAGGAGTTATCAATATAGCTGATATTGCTGTTGATTTACTATTGTTGGATTTTGGGGGTTGGGTTTGGGGGGATTTTTTTACTTGCAGTACTGTACTGCCATGATGTTTCTCTCTTGCACCGTGCATTCTCTTTTCTCCACACTTGAGAAATGAAAATATGCATCCCTCAATCTATGCCTTGAAATAGTCAATAGCTGCTAAAGGGATGTTTTTAACACTGGGCTTTGATGTAAGACTTTAAGGCTTTGGACTATGGCAGGCTATGTCATGAAAATATGCTTTAAACTGTGAGATAATCTAGAAAAGTCTAGGGTTTTTAAATGTTTATTATAAACTGATGTATTATCATACACAAAGCAGTAGTTAGAATAGTGTATTTTCAAAATCATGCACAAATTACCCTAATCACAAAAATAGACTAGGCCACAAATCTCTGCTAGAGAATAAATTAGACTATATTATGGAGTTATCAAGTTCAGCAAGTACTATAAATCATTTCATAATCAAAGACACTAAGCAGTTAGTGTTAATTACTGCATTCAGATTATAACACAGATGAAGATACAATACTATATTATTTAAAATACAGTTTTAATACAGACATGCTGAGATGAAAAAGCTTTCAGAGCTGGAAATCTGTTGTTATTAAGACAAAATTGGTCAGAATCAGCTGGAACTGAATCTGGCTATTCATCATGCTCTTCCTGAAAAACGCTGTAGTCAATCAAACATGGCTCCTTTTAATGATGCAAGGAAAGGCATAGATCTGCTGAGCAGGTTTTTCAGTAACATTGCCCTTTTGTTTGTTATAAACTATAAAGCTTCAAATATTACTTTTAATCTGAATATCTTGTATCTTTGTTTTTAAAGAGGTATGGTTTTTAAAAGAAAAAATATGTCATTGAGACATCTTGACTAGTTCAGCCTTAAGGTATAGGTATAACAAAATGTTGTCTAGGTCTTGCAACCCAAAGCCAAGTTGCTGTATTTGATGCTTACATCCTCTCTATTCAGGTTTGCTTTGGGGTAGGAGCAGCAACTCGTTTGCTAACATGGTGGGTCTTGGCTATCCAATTTACAGCTGATTCAGCATGAAATCTTAGCAGTTACTCTATCCATATCAAGTCAGAAGTAATAAGGCTTTCAAGGTATTATCTTTGAAAGGCTGGGAGGCTGCAGATGTAATTTACAGACTTTTTATAATGTTCTTCTCTACATCATGTTGAAGATTTTTTTCATTGCTCATAATCACTTTGAAGAATGACATCTTAGCTGCACATTTATAAAACTCCTATGTTCCTCTGAGCAATTTGAGGGCAAGAAAAGGGCAAAAGAGCCAACAGGTATATTTTATGAAGCCTTATACTGTTTCATAAATTCTACTAGGAGTTAGGATCTAATTCAGCCCCTGTCGAATTTAGGGCCACCTCAGAGACACTTGTGCCAAATTATGTGACTTTGAGTGTCCCATTATTGCACCAAGGGATTAGTGTGAAACAGTTCGTCTTGAGGGAGGCCCTTTTTTGTGGCAGCACAATGTGAAGTGGTGCCAGAGAGCCCATTTGCCAACAAGATGCAATGCAAGGCTTGCTTTCCTGCTGGGTAAGTCCCAGAAACTGTGTTAATAGGCCCTTTTCTGCCATCAGACTCCTGTGAAAGGTGGTAGTAAAGCTGGAAAAGTGCTGTCTTGTGCTTCATATAGCTTATGACATAGCATTTTTCTCCTTTTTTTTTTTTTACCTCCCTAATGAAATCACATGGAATTCAAAAAGTGCTTAGACAAGAAGATGGCTTCTGAGATAATCCCGACTTTCCTTTCTGTCCTTATTAAGACTATATTCTGAATTTATTTTTTAGAAGTACTTCTGTGTTTTGTCTAGCCTAGTTATTAAAGTCACAGTTCTATTTGAACAGGTTATTTCTAAAGAATGTTAAGTTGTATTGTTGGCATACAAAGACATTTGCTTAAGAGATATGCAGGTTTGTCACACAAACTAAACTTTTGTAACCAAGCTGCAACGGGATGTATATTTATATTACCGAGTCCATGCCTCGGTTCATAAACTTACACCATAATATGGGAGAAAAATAAAATGGGTTTTTTTATGATGCAATTTAATAAGAAGGTTTCTTGGGGTTTTTTTTAAATATTCACTAAGCCAGTTTCGTGCATGTTCTGACATCCTAAAGGTAATTTCAAGTATTTTACACTAGATTTATACAAGTTGTATGAAAAACAGAGGAAAAAAGAAAAGTTAGGAAAAATAAGACCTCAGCGCAGTATTTGAAAGTTTATGATTCATTACAGTTTGCATAGTTTCATCTGATTCTCTTGGAGATTTTGTTTCATATGATTTTTCAAAGAAGAAATGACCTGTGGGGACAAAGAAAGAGACCAGCTTCTGTTCAAGAAATCCATTTTAAATTTCTTTTTTTTTTTTTTTTCTCCCTATGTGGTTTAGAGTTGGAAAAAAGTTATTGATCCAAGCAAGAGATCAATAGGAAGAGCCATTCACAATTAGACATTCTGTAGAAAATACCGTGAATCGAATTAACCTGGAGCACTTGATCCAGTCTTGCTTGGTAATCTTGCTCTCAAACACGTTTTAAGTGTAATAAATTATATTTGTGTGGTAAAAAGGTTGTCTTGGGGATTGCTAAAGATATATGCTCTAGGTTGCACTGTAATCCTCTTTGTAATCACTTATTAGTATAGCTTGTATGCTTTGAGATTATAGGGTTTTATTTCAAAAGACCATGGTCATAATGCTTTTATTAGTTTTGCTGCTAAAGGTTATGTCACAGTTGTCAAAAATAAGCATAGATCTTAGTATTAATATTTTAAATGTATATTTAAAACACAATGTCAGCAAAGCTGATATTGTTACTCTCCCTATGTTAATTTAAGGTTGGGGAGCTTTACTGATTAAACCCTTCATTTTAATTTTAAACATTTGCATTTAAAAGGTAACTTCTTTGACTGGTAATAAATGAGGCATTGGTTATATTTAATAACTCCTATGCATTGTGGTGTCACAGCAGACCCAAAAGATAGTACATGCTGTCACATTTAGGATGATAGATTTTATAAAATTGTGTTGCATAAAGATGAACCTTTTTGTGCTACCTTGCAAGGTTGCCATGGTGATGGAGCACTGCCTCATGGGAATTTCACTTTTCTGGTAATGTTAGAAACTGAACCCAAGGCTGCTTCTTTCAGTTCTTCTTAAATTTCACTTTTAATAGGATATCTTTTTGTCGAGACATGCGATTCAACTTTTGTATCTTCATTTTCTCAGAAATATCTCCTGTAATGCTGTCACAGCTGAAGAGCTAAATACGTTAGCTTAAATGCTGAGCGTAGTAGGCACTCTAAAGATAGTCATTTTATGTTATGTGCCATTGCTCAATTTTATAAATATTTAGGTTATGTTTTGCAATTCTATACTTTCTCTGAACTATGAAAAGATTACAGATATTTATAGCCTATGGAAATACTTTTATCCTGGGAAAATATTACAAACAGTATGCTGTAAACAGATAAAGCCTGTCTTTTTTTTTTTAATTAGCAAAATGAATTTAAATCTTAGATATATGGAAAATAGTTACAAAATTGTTCTTATATTTGCAAACAAAACTGCAATTGCTTGTGGAGTTATCCTGTGTTTCTCTATAATATGTGATTTTTATCATCCAGCATAAGTAAGAAATCATATGGGGACTTCAGTTGATTCTGACAGTCAGTTGATTCTGATGTGCCAGTGATTATCCTTACAAATAAAAATGACTGACATGGAAATACTTACTCTGTGCCTTAAGAACGTATTTCTGAGTGTTTGGCTGTGGATTGTTCACTGTGCTGAATCAGCCAGAAATATAATATTTCCAAGATACAGCCAACTCCTTGACATGTGGCAGCAAATATATACATGAATGTAAGTCATACCATTTGGTACCCAGTTGGAGCTCCCTAGATATGCTAATGCAGTTCATGCAACAGGAATATATATTTTTTTTTTTCTGGAGTAAGGATCTCTTACTGTTTTCAAATGAAAACAGTTAAAATGCTTTCCCAAGGAAAGTGTTGGAAATTATTCTGCATGTTCTTTTGCCCCATTTGTATTGAATGAATGTTCCCCCAGAGTGCTGCAATGTTTGTTCAGAACAGCCAGGAGAGAGACTGGCACACATTTCACAAATGGCTGTGCCAACTGAGAGCGAGTGCTGGAAGATGTGAGAGCCTCTTCCCTGGTGCCTCTGCATGGGGAAAGATGGCACTGTGCTCAGTGTGCTAATTAAATAGGCTTCCCTTTCGCTCCTGCCTCCCATTTGAAATCACCTTGGAACAAAGAGAGATTGGAAAGGCCAGGAAAGGGTTGTCTTCGGAGGAATGAAAAGCAATGAGGAGAGACTTTTTCTTCTCCCTTACTTGCAAAAATTTAAACAATGAAGTGAAGAAATATCCCTGTCCTATCTACAACCTATCCTGCTGCCAGTGCAATCTTTCACTGTATGTGAACTTGCATGCTGTCCTCATTTTGCTAAGCTTTGCACTTAGAACTTTTACATGGACTATCTGCATTTGCTTTGTTTCTCCCTAAATTAGGTAGTTTTTCAAATGTCTGCATCACGTTGCTTATGTGAAAAATTAAAAGCAGTTCAGCAGGCAGCATGATCAACAGTCTATTATTTTTCTAGTCTTCCAGTTATTGAGTAGAGTTTGTAAATAAGGAGCAAGAACTTTTAAAAATGTTTCTTCATTTGAGTGTGGGTTCTTGCTTTGCTTTGTCACTTTTTTTAAGAGCTGCTTGATGTCAGGATGTGCTGCAACCTCACCGCAGTTTCAACTAATTTTCCTGTTCCCAAACAGTAGGAGTTGTTCATAATAATTTTCTAAGAAAATTTAAACTAAAATTTCAGAAGCAAGTATCTTGTTATGGAATGCATTAAACTAGCATTATATTTGTTTTCATAAATTGTAAATAACTTAGACATCAAGATTTTACTCCAGAATATCACAATCTTTAAAAATGTAATATCTGAGTAAACAATCCACAAAATTAGTAATTATTAATAGAGTTCATTAACTATGCTTAAAATCACTTCCTTGTTATCAACAGCACTACCAGAGGGTAGGGGAGAAGCTGGGTAAGAAGGCTTCAAAAAAGTCTGCCACTGATACTAGTCTGCTAGTCATAATTCATGACTTTATGTAATTGTTCATCTATAGAGCATCATGTTCCAGAATACCTTTTCATTAAGAGAGGACTTTGTCCTGGCAGTTTGTTAAAATATTGATAACATCACTCACCCTTTAAGAGGGAAGTTTCTCCTGATCAATATGTTCAACATATGAAATGCATGTCTTTTTCTAACTACTGCATTCAGATCCTAAGCTTTCTTCTTCACAATGTAAAATCAGACAATATTTTGGATAACAAGCCTTGCATCATCTGCAGAATATCTTCTGTAGATATTGGTACCTCAGTTCTGCCTGATTATATGTCATATAATTGACTATATATGGCAATGTACGATACCAAAAAACAGAGATAGAAGATAAAAATTACTGTTAATAATCAGCAATTCCTTACTGTCTGAAAGTATTCCCAACTTGATTTTTTTAACAGAAACTTCCCTCCCCTCCTCCCACCCCATAAGTGAATAGTAGAAAAATCCCTTCGGATACCATCTATACCCAGAAATCTGCAGTATTATGACTGCAGATAAAATGCAGTGACCCTCAGTATGCAACTTGTGAAATGCTCCAGTAGCACATTTTTGTATATTTGTTGGGCTGACTCACTGGAGTGTGCCCATGAATTCTCTCTCTTGCTTCCCTCCTTGTAATAATATGCCATACTCTTGAAAAGGATTTACTTTCTTCACTCTCTTCCTGACAAGGCACATGTATGTACCAGAGCATGGGTCATTAGTAAAGCAATCCAATGCCTCACAGGAGAGAGAATTGTTTCCTCCCTCATATAACTGTAAAACAAGATCCAAACAATGAAAATGTATGAGAGGAGATGGATCGTAGATTTGTCTGGGACATGTATTTATTTTGTGGTACCCTTTGAAGTTGTTCAGTTTTGATTTTGATCTCAAGTGAGAAGTTTAATTGATATTACTAGTTGAATGATAAAGTACTCTGAAAAGTTACTGTATATTAATAAATATAATAATATATATGTCCAAAATAATAACCCTTTAAAAATAGTCATTGTTAGAGCCATTAAAAAAGCTTCATGAACCAAACTTTTAAGTCAGTGATTTTTGTTGGATTTTCAGAAATCTGTTACTTGTTGGATAGCAACTTCAACATCAACAGTGTGTATTGATTAATGAGCTCTTTTTTTTTTCCTTGCTGTCATTAGCATCTCTGCTCCTCACTGACAACTAGATTGTGTGATCAATCTCAACTTCTACTGTAAATTACATTATAAGAACTCTGTGATTTGTTATTTATGTAAATGCATCACTTACAGTGGAGATAGGAACCTTATGTGAACACTCTCATGGTAGAAGTTTGTGCAGACAGTGCTGATGTGTCTTTGGCTCTTGGCATCTAAATAATTCTTTGCTTTGCCTCTTTGTTACTGTGTATTTGAACAAAGATATAGTTCTGTGGATGTGTTGGAGAGAACCCTTTAAACCTTACTACTTTGCTTCTTTGAGCCTTGTTTAAATTAGGTAAGGTTTTTTCCAGTACTGATGTGTTTTTTGCTAGTTCTTTAGAATCATAGAATGATTAGGGTTAAAAGTGACTCCCAGAGGTCATCCAGTCCAACCCCCCTGCAAGAAGCAGGGACATCCCCAACTAGATCAGGTTGCTCAGGGCCCCATCCCACCTGGCCTTGAACTTCTCCAGGGGTGGGGCATCCACCAACTCCCTGGGAAACCTGTTCCAGTGCTCTTTAATTGGTGTACTGACTTTAGAACTGCTTTCCTTATGTTAAGGAATCAGCATATTGTAGGTGCATAATAGAGCAACAAAATTTTAGAATCTTGTATTTGTTTTATGCAGATGTGATCAAAAAATCTAATTGCTACTCTGCAGGAAATTCTGGGTTTTAAAAACTTTTTTATCCCATAGAAACAGGATTTTTCACAACTTTCTATGACGTGGCACATTTTGTCAGTGTTGGCTATTACTGAAATAGTGTTGATGCAAGATTGAATCATAATCAGAAAAGTATATATGGTTACAAATCTGGATGCAATCTGGAGTCTTGGGCCACGTGCTTAATTTGAGCATCACATGTGGTGCAGGGACTTAGCTCATCACATTTCATTGTAGAATTGGGAAATTTGCTAGTACATTTGTAATTGAAGTGTAGTATATTTAAAAAAAATTGAGGTATATGACAACATTTTTTCAGGGAGACCTAAGTATCCACTACAGGTATGTAAGAGAGGGACTTCTGAGATGTTACTGAAAATACATGCAAAGCTTACTCAGAAGGCTTCCTTTAAGAGTTTTTGATGTTGTGAACCAGAACATGCAGTGGGAAGCAGTTCTGACTCTGGTTTAACACTAGCCCACATTCAAAGGTGATGGAAGGATAGACTGTTCTTAAACGGTTTCATTAAGTTAGACTTCAAGGGAAGAAACATGACTTTCTAATATTGCTTACCACTCTGGAAAAAATGTTTATTTCTTTTTTTAATATATTTTTCTGCAT
>VXBZ01007841.1:9670-24119 GCA_013399135.1 Heliornis fulica | reverse complement strand
AACGGGAAAGGCGAGGGGAGCCGGGCAGGGCTGAGGGGCTGGCACCGCTCGGACAGCTCGACTCGGAGCCTTGTTGTTGTTGGCACTCGCGGCGCCGCGTTTGGCGGCGGCAGCTGGCGAGGGTGGCGGGCACAGGGGGTGGCAGCGAGAGGTGCGGGAACAGAGAGGCAGGCGTGCTGCTCCGGCCCGCGTCACGGCTTTCCAGGGAACCAGCCAAAGTACGTAGGTGGTCCCTGCTAATGCCGTGAGAAGAGAAAAATAAAAAGAAAAAAAGCAAAGCTCTTTGTAGTTTGAGGTGTTCATCCACGTGGTCCCCAGAGAAGAGGGGGAATGCTCTCCTCCTTGCTGCACAGGCACGGGGAGGCCAGGGGTTCAGCAGGGAAAGGTGCTGAACCCAGCTGTCTTCTCCCTTCCCTGCTTCTTCCCAGCTGCAGGCTTGTGATTCAATCCTTGGGGTCTTTCTTTCCTCTGGATTACAATGGAATCCATTTGCTCCCTGGGGACACAGCCTTCAACCACAGAACAGGAGGTTGTTTCCTTTGGCTCATGTGTGGGTGCCCAGTGGGATGCACCTGATACATCTTGGGTACCTCTGAATAGTTTTCCCTAAGGGATTCATGTCCTGAGTTTGCATGTGTTTGGCCATCTTGTTGTTGTGCCCTTCATTCTGTGACATTGGTGTTGCCTGGTGTTAGTCCTGCTTTTCCTTGTCCTTTGTCAGTATCACAGAATCACAGACTGGTCTGGGTTGGAAGGGACCCCAAGGATCATAGAGTTCCAACCCCTATGCCACAGGCAGGGCCACCAACCTCAGGACTGCATCTAGACAAGGTTGTGCCCAGGGCCCCATCCAACCTGGCCTTGAACACCTCCAGGGTTGGGACAGCCTGTTCCAGCACCTCACCACTCTCCATAAAAAACCTTCCCCCTGATATCTAAATGTATGTGCAAACTAACTCGTGTGAAAGCGAGAGGAGGAGCGTAAGCAGCTGCCAGTTAGCTGTGGGACAGTGAATGTATCTGTAGACATTAAAGTTGCCCAAGGACAGTTTCAGCTTTCAGGCCTAAAGATCAGGATGTGGTAAACCACCAACACTTATACTGGGGAGCAAATAACTGGGTAGTGTCTGTACACCAGTGCTTAATATGTTTGGGTAAAATGAAACAAGCAGTTAATTAGAGATTAGAGCAGGGCAGAGATCTAGCCTAAGTGTAGCCCAACTCATTCTGACACTGTGCAAGGGGGAGAAATCCTTCTCAAAGAGCACTACAAAGTGGCAGATACTGACTTGGTATCAAATAGTGTGGTGTATACTAAAGGTCTAGTAGGTCTGAGGGGCGAGAAAGCTGCCAGCTGGTGGTTTAATGCTAAAATGTAGGTCTATATCCTAGTGCAGGCATTCAGCCTCAGGGAGGTGTGATGAGCATGGAAAGGTTGGTGTGATGAAGTAGCATCTTGGAGAGGCAGGCATGGAATGAGGCCTGCCCTTTTCTTCTGCAGAGTAACTCTGCAACCAGTAACTCACAGCCAGTTTCTGCTTGCCAGAGCTCTACATACACCTGTATGCACGTGCCTGCACATGTGGGTATGGGCAGTGAAATCCCAGGAGCAGTGAGATGTGAAGCCATCCTGGGGTGTACTGACACCAGAGTCTCAGGGTGCCAAACCAACGGGGAAGAGGGAGCGAAGCGGCCTGCAGTGACTGAACCCTTTACTGCCTCGCTCTCTGCTGAGGGCCGTTTTTGAAGTGAATGAGCAGATAAGTGAGCCAGCTTGAAAAGTTTATAAAATATGAAATCACTGTTCCCATAGGGAAATTCAGATTCATGGTCCTGTGAAGAGCAGGAGATATTGGTGGGAAGAAAATACACTTAGTTCTTCTGTGTGTGCTCTTGATCTGCTTCAGGAGAGTGTGGTCACAGGATGCTAAAGATAAGATGTCATGAACTGAGAAGCAGCAGCTGCCTTTATTGGGTTTGGGTGGTTTTGTTTTTGGTTTTTTTTTTTGTTTTTTTTTTCAGTGCAGATAATTAAGTAGTTGGAAGAGCATCAAAACAAGCAGACATCTTTCAGGAAAAGTAACCGCGTGGGACTTCTCAGCTTTTAGGCCTCCATATCTCTTTATTCTACCTATTTTTCCTTTTTTGATTGATTGTATCTTTGAGCTATCCCTGGAACATGTGAAAAAGAAACTGACTCTTCAAGTCAGAGGGACCACTTCTATTCTTGGCCCCAAGCTCAGTGACAAAGCTTTTGTAACAAAGCTACATGGTGAACCTTAGAGCCTGGCTGTATTTTATAGCCTGGCTGGAAGTGAAGCACCTGATCAGGACTATCTAGGCCTCCAGATCCTTCTTTCACTCTGCCTTTCCCTCCTTAGAGTGGGGCAAAGCTGAGCACACCCAAAGTTGAGGAATTATAAATTGAGGAATTTTAAATTGTAAGTACAACTCTGGGACTTTGATGAACTGAGTATTTCTAGCTTCAATACAATGATAAAGGGGGATGAAACCTCCCCCCTCCTCCCCCCACCAAAACCATCTTAAAGTTACATATCTTGTTACTATGTTGCTCCTTTAAAATCAACATTAAAAAAACACAAACCTCTGTTACTTAGATTTACAGCAACATAATCCTAAAACAGGAGCCTTCAATTAAAAAGATTTTTCTGTTTAGGACTGAGCAGCATCGCTAAAGGTCTAACAGCCCAACTGTGCCAGCTTTATACAAGTATCTAGAAATCTAGAAATGGAAAAAAAGTCTGTTCAATCTAGTCTGAAAACCCCAGATGAATAAAAAGTAAAAGAAATAACTCAGGTAAGGCAAAAGCCACAAGTAATTTAAATCTGTGAAGTGTGTTCTTTCCGATAATCTATTTTAAAGAGCTAATAGCAGAGTGCAGAAAAAATGTTATAACAATCTAATGAGGTCCCATTAAGTTTCCCTTCCATTAAGTTCTTCTGGGTCCTATCTAGGCTGGTAGAATAGGTAATTTAAAACAAAACCTGTTTCTTTAGTCTAAACATGCTCTTGGTTAAGAAGGAGGCTTGGGAGTTGATGCAGCCCAGGTTCTGTTACCTGCTTTGCCAATGAAATCTGAGCCTGGCACTGCAAAACATCCCTCCTCTGGGCCATCACTTCCCAAGTTGAAACATTCAGATAATGATTTTCATTCATCTGACTGGGCAGGGGAAAGTGTGATTCCCAGGGGAGGGTGTGGGATGCTATGAAATCATAAGGGTGTTTAGGGGCCATGTATATATTTATGTGTACATACATATGGGTGTGTATCTAGTTGACCCCAAACTGTACATGGGACACTCGGAGCTTGCAAGGGTTTGTTGCATTCTGGATGTGAACTTCTTAGCTACCTGTTTTTTAGCTTGCTTTTCAGTGGAGCAAGTGAAGGCAACAGGCCTTGCAGTTTTATTCTCCCAGCCACGTCACAGTCCTTAAAGCATCCTGAACAGGAGCTGCTTTGGCCCATGCAGCCTTTCAGTTCAGAGGCTCACGGTGGAGGCAAAGTGGACAGATGGGGGGCTGCTTTCCCATGAGCCTGATTGCCTTCTACCAGTTTTAATTACCAGCCTTTGCAGAGGTTCCTCTGGGAGAAAATTAGCCATCAGCTGCAACGGCAGCAGACAAGACACCAGTTCACTCAAGAGCTGTCAGCTAACTTTAGCCCCCGTCTTGCTGAGCCATCCTTTATTTAATCAGGGTCGGAGGAGCAACTGTGCCCGGCACTCTACTCTGCAGGTGGGGAATGATTTACTGCCCTGCTATCAGAGAGCTCTTTAATCTTGTCTTTATGAACACTTAGCACCTACAAATCACCTGTTTGGCTTGAAATACATCGCCTGCTTCATGCCTTGGTGCCCTGAAGGGGAGGATGTCAAAGGTACATCTTGTTTACACGACAGGCCACTTTATGAAAGCAGCACTACTGCCTGTGTGGCAAACCCCACCCCAACCCTCTCCCTCTGAGAGCACTCAGCTCATGGTTTCATCTGACAGAGACCCTCTAGAGGGTCTTCAGCCTGCTCAGCCTGGCTCTGCACCTCTTCCATTCCTCAGCCCAGGAAGGCGAGCAGGGCGTTTCATTTCACCTCTGTACCTTTAACTCCCTAGGAGTTTCCCTGGTTCAAACCATGTTCCTCCAGATGCAGAAGGGAGGCAAGAGTAGCTCACGATCAATGTCTGACATTTCTACAGATGCATTTAATCCCCAGTGGCTTCAAACTGCTTTCTATTCAGTCCTCCCACTAGGGCAGTGCAGCAAGCTCTGGGGTAGAGGAGGATAACCGTGACTGGTAGCTGTGCTGTCTGCCAGTTTGGGACAAGAATTAAGGAGTTTAATTGAAGTGAGACGTGTAATTGAAACTGCAGGGGAAACTTTAGGATAGACAGCAATTATACAAATTAGGACATCATGACACCATAGCTCTGCTCTAAGAAATAAAAGACCTCTGATTTTAGAAAAGAACAATAATCAGAAAGAAAAACCCCGGGCTCTTAAATGACTAGAGATGAGCAGCATTAGAAATCTTACTGGAAAGGCACATCTCCAGTGGCCTGGAGCCCCTCGGTGCCATGAAGGGGCAGGCTTTGTTACAAGCTCAGAGAAGAGATATCTGCCATTGATTCAGCAAAACAAATTCCTTGCATGTACTTTTGTTACAGCTCCTTTCTGCCCTGCAAGCACGCACTTACTGTCTGGAAAGGAGGAGCTGCCAGTCAAGCTTTCAAACAGAAATGGACTGTGCTCCTCTGGGATGTCTGAGACCTGGTGCAAACCTCACAGGGCCTTAAAATGAAGGTGCAGAATCTCTCTTTGGGCTTCTGTGTCCTTTGTGTCCCTTCTGTATCCCATTAAATCCTCTCATCAGCCTTTGCTCATGCCAAAGAGAGGATGGGAGCCTGGAATGCCCAAAGGCCCTTTGTCTCTTGATCTGCACTGCTGAAAATACTTTGGTACAGACAATCACCTCAAGTTCAGAACTTTTTCCCCTACTTCCCAGATTCAGGAATGGAGTTCCTTGAATAGAGATGATCCAGGCTTGAGGTAGGATGTGGTAAATATGGTCAGAAGTCTTCTAGTAGGCAAGATCGCCTCTCTCTGGTGCCTATCTCTTTCATAGACATGCATCTTGATGTTATTTTTAGCATAAACAGACCAAATGGAGCTGGGGGAGGAAGGCATAAAAGTGGAGTTGAAAGTATAGTGTAAGCCAACCTGCAGGCACTCTGCATTTGAAAGAGATAAAGGATGGCACGTCATAGGTCAGCAGGAACAATAAAACATGATAAATTCCTTAACCTCACCATCAATCCCAGATGAGCTTGTCCAGTTCCTCCTGAAACAGTCAGGCTGAGGTAGCCTCAAAAGTTTCTAGCTGTTTCTAGAGCCAGAAGTTTCTGTGTCACAGGTCTGTCAGGTTTGGAGATGCTCTTCATCCAGTACCAGGGCACTAACAGCACAAGATGAGATGCTCCAGTCCAAACCAGGATCATAGCTTTAGCTTCTGTCTCAGCCAAGAAAGCAGCTAGAGACTAAAATTTACAAACCTGAAAGGGTCCAAAGTTAGCTGGCAGCACTTACTTGAAGCTTAAACCAAACAATCTGTATATGTTGAAAAGCTCAGGATATCCTCAAACTCATAGTAACCTTGGAAGAAGCTGCTGAACATTCCCAATTTCTGATTAGGTAAACTTGAAAGATCTCAGATAGTTCTGAACTTAGAAAAAAAAGGTGCTTTCAAGTGAGGTTTGTTTCATCAAGAGAAGAATAAGACAAATTTCCTTTTTTTATTTCCAAATATTAAATGCATTCATGAAAGAAAAAATTCCCAAGGAACTGTTCAGTGATGAAGACTATGAGTCAGAGGTACACCCCTAGACTAAGAGGGCACTTGGGAATGAAGGAAGCTCAAATGCCTATTGTGTTATGGTTGCTGTCAAAGATAGGATGATGACTGTGCTGTTACATAGTCTGACCCTGTGCAGCAGCAGTGGTTCCATCTTTATCTAGATCTCTGTTTATCTGGAGATGAATAAAAACAGTACTTGACTGTCTAGACTAGCCTCAATAAAAATAACCATAATGGAGCCTAATGGGCATTTTTATTGTGGAAAATGTGGTTTGTTGTCTGGATCTGTTTGAAAAATTTTCATCAGCTTCAGCAGACCTTTCTGAAAGTCCTTACAATGGAAATGTCTCTTCAATATCATTTCACCTCACTAGACAGCCAACCAGCCAGCACGTGCATGGCTGGCTGCTCACTGCAGGCTTTTCTTTAGCTCTGAACCCTCTGTCTACAAGGTGGCAGAGGACACTTAACTCCACACCACTCCTTCTTTCCCTCTCTCAAAACAAAGCATTTTTTCTTGGTGGTTTGTTTGGTTTTTGGGGTTTGCTTTTTTTTTCTTTTTGGTTTTTTTGTTTTGTTTTGTTTTTGTTTTTTTTTTCCCTGTTGCCAGAAAGCTGCTGTTCCTCTGTGGGTAATCTTCCAGTCCAGTGGTGAGTGGAGCTTGTGTTGGTATTTCAAGCAGTTTTTCTTAGCTGAGAATTAAGGACTAATTTCCACTTGCTTTCATAAACTTAAGTACGGCTGCTTCACATCTTTCCTGTTGTAACTGTGTCTGGTGGTGTGAATTAAGTTGTAGTTGAGTTTGTGTGAGAAAGTTCTGAAGAAAACTAACCTGTAAGATGGGAGGGAAGGATTCAGAGTGGAGAGAAACTGAAAGGAGCAAGAAGAGGCTACATGGTGACGATGAACACTGGCAAAGCTTTAAAAAACATTTGCAACTGGCCTACATGTGCTCACACTGAAGTCAAAGATAAGCCGTTGCTGCACGCTCTTGAACATCCTACTTGTAAAACTGCATCTCAGGAAAGGAAAGAGTGTGTGTGGATTAAAAAGAGAGGATTTCAGGTGGCCACTGAGGGGCTGATATGATGACCCAGTGCTGAGTATTAATGTGTGCTGTCAGAAGCACATACATCTTGCTCTTCATACTTGATTCCGTTTTTAGTGCCTCTGCAGTTGTGTTTCCATGCAGGGGGAGAAGCTGGTCCAAAAAGAGTGCAGGGCTCAGTTATGTCTGTACACAGCATTCTGCTATAAATGGAGACACTGTCCCTTCTTCTGCTGTTGATAAGTATGGAAAGGTGGTTGACTGCCTATGAAAATGAGTCATAAAAGCTGATACTCTGGCCAAACTGCTTGCTCATTAAAAATCCCCACCCACAGCCATATAATGAAATGACTTGATGTTTGCTGTTTCTTCAAAGCATTGACCATCCAATGAGGGACAGCACAAATACCACGTGACTTCAGTGACTAATGACCTACTACATTAGATGACACCATAAAAATGATAGGCTTGAAAGGATGTCAGGACTCAGACTAGTGCAGCCACGGCGCTGAGGCAGGCTGCCATTTTGTGAACAGCTCGGGGCCTTGCAGGGAGACGGGGCAAGCAGGGCAGGGGGACAAAGAGAAGCTGCTGTGTTTGGGGGGCTTTTCCTTCCTGTTTTATCTTTACAGATAATAGATATAAACTTTACATATAGATATAAACTTTACAGTTTATATCTATAAACTTGGCAGACTTTTTGTTTTCTTTTTTTTGTCTATATGGGGGAAAAATCCCCACAACAACTGCCACAGGGGCAATCTGTCTCTGTGCATATCAGAGGCTAAAACAAGTTCACAGTAGGCTACTTGACTCATGAATATTGTGTGATTCTTTGAGAAATATGTTGCCATTTGCAAGTAATCTAAAAATGAGGAGATTAATAGTGTCCTCACTTTCTCTAAGGATGCCTTTGGCAGACTCCTGCACTGGGCAGTGGGGGAATTGGGCTGTCTTGCAGTTTTCCAGCTGTCTGTAGGATGTTTTCCCAAGGAAGGCACCAGGGTGAAGCCAGTGGTGGCTGCAGGTGGAGTGCTTGGGAAGTCACTGTGCTGATGGAGGAGCAGGCATGCTATGGCAGCCAGTCAAATCACTATCGAAGGGGGAATGAAGCCAAGGTGGGAGCACCCTTTTCTTGTGTAGTTTCCCCAAACCTCTTGAAAGTAAAGACTTTCTGTGTTGAGTTTTGCTGAGAACATGTCAGGACCTGTGGTTAGCTTGGCATCTTGTGACACCTGTGTAAGTCTACTGGCCTCCTACTTCCTTGAATCCGTGTTTTGTTTCCAAAGTACACCCCTGCACGCTTCACGTCTCTGCTGAGAGGACTAGAAGGATGCCTTGTATAGAAGAGCTGGCTTTTGTTTGCCAAGTCATGTGCATTTTAAAAGATAACGCGAGTTGAGTAGCTGTGAAGCAGCTAAGATGCTGCTTTGCATACATCACCACGTTTGGTCACTCCCACGCTGACCCCTTCTGTGGTCACCATTTTGTGATCAGCTCAGCTGTGGCCAACTGCTGAAACATCCCTCACATGGACTTGCTTATTTTTTTTTTTTCTAGTGAGAAGGAAGCTACAGTGATTGTTTCTTTTCTTCTGTAAAATGATGTCCACTTAAAATCATACACATTCTCTTTGCTTAAAACCGAGAAGTCCTGAGGGGACAAATCAACGGGTGCTAAGTAAATAACATGCAATCAAAACTAGTAAATGAAGCTAAGAGCTGGCAGCAATGGGGAAAACAAGGAATAGAAAATAAAAGCTGGATCTAAAAAGCAGGTATTGGAGAGGGAAGCACCGTGGAAGGAATAAGAAGCAGAGAAAGGCATTCAAGCGAGTTATTCATATTATCAATTGGGATTTCCTGCAAAAATTCCTCCCTTCTATCCAATGCCCTTTTCCAGTGAGCATACCTGTGTGGTGCAAAGAGGAGGAAGCAGAGAGGGTGTGGAGGAACCTGTAAATTCTTTTCCTACTTAAACAGCTGTGTCTTGTCTTCCATTCTCTGAGCACAGACCCAGATTTTAACCTGCCATTTGCTGGAAAACCATTCCAGAAACTCTCTCCTGAGCCTGCTTCCAGAAAGGGGAAGGGTCCAGCAGGTGTCAGCAGAAGGGAGAAAGGACTCCTTGGTTCTGGTTCCCAGCAATGCCCCAGATGAACCCTGTGTCACTCCTCCAAGCTTGCTCTTTGGAAGCAGCGTTAGGTGCTCAAGTCTCTTGCTGTGGTATCTTTCTGGTGTCCTGCCTGGCTTCCTGCCACCAGTGCAGATGGGCACAAGTTTTCTGCAGTTCCATGTCTTCTTACCTGCCCTTTCTGTGCAGATCATAGAATCATAGAATTTTAAGGCTGGAAATGACCCCTAAGATCATCCAGTCCAACCATTAACCTACCACCACCAAGTCTACCCTTAGACCATGTCCTCAAGCACCGCATCTCCCCGTCTGTTAAACCCCTCCAGGGATGGGGACTCAACCCCCTCCCTGGGCAGCTGTTCCAATGCTTGAGGACTCTCCCATGGTTTCATGGGACACCTTCCAGGGTTTTACTGCTGCTGTGGAGGAAGGAAGGTGGTGGCAAAGATTGGATGAGAAGGTGTGTTGAGGAGAAGGGACACATGTGGCTGCCAGGTTCCATGTGGTGGTTGTGTTGCTTGAGGACTGAGTTAATAGAGGCTTCCAAGGATTGTGTCCGTGCTGTGGCAGAGTTAATGCTCACTTAACTCTGCCTGAAAGCTCTCACCCTCCTGCCATGTAGCACAGCCAAGGCTACCTCAGTGCAAGCTGCTGAGCTACATCTTCGTAGTCATGGTGTGGAGCACAGTTAACAGTGTCATTGTCAAAGCACTCCAGAGTTATTGACACCACAAACTGGTCATTACTGAACCAGCCTGCTGCCATGCCAAGGCCCTGCAGCAGTGGCCTGGGAAGGAGGGGCATCAGATGAGTTTTCCATTAAAGAGATGAGGAAATAAAGAGAAAAAGGAGGTCAGGGCATTAATAGTAATGAAATTAGTGTGTGGCAACAACAGACCTTTACATCCAAGTGCTGGATCTTGAAAAGGACAGAGCTGTGCTTTACTGGTGGTTGTTTTTTGAAACCATTGTGTGTCCTATTAGGACTTCATTGCTATATGGATTTGCATTGCCAAGACACATCTCATAATCATCAGGATTTTTTTTTTAAAGGAGATGAACAGACCAAATATGCTTTTAAATTCTGACTTTACAGTGGATGAATCTGGTCCTGTAGCCCTGTCAGTGTCCTTGGCTCAAGCCTTCAACACTATCTGCTACCCTGTGCTGAATTCCCCACAGCAGAGCTCAGCCAGTAGCTCCACAGCCTCTCTATCCCATGAGCCACCGAGGAGGCAGTGCTCAACCTCCCTGAACAGTGAGGCAGATGAAAGATGGGAACTGGGAGTATTCCCTGCTGGGACTGTATCTTCCAGACACATAAATAGGAAATCCATCACATACCTAATCAAGATTTTACTTTTCTCTCTAAATGGTACAGCAAGAAATATTTGATGATGATAGACTTTCTTTTGCTGTGCATTTCGATGAATAATCTTTCACTACTCTTCCTATTCCACATTAATATGCTTCCTAAGGAAGGAGGGGTGTGGAGAGGAAGTTACATTTGTCCACAAAAACCAGGTTTTAAAGAATTATTTTTTCCAAAAGAAAGCAGTGAGAATGAAACTTTTCTGAGGAAAAAAAATCGATTTTTTTAAAAAAATAAAACTTATTACCAAACCAATATTAGAAAACACACATTTTCTGCCCTTCCATTTCTGCCTTCTTCCACTTCAGAAAGAGATTTTTTTCCACCCTTCCCCTCCCACCACCAGTTAAGCTGCAAGAGATAGCAGAACTTTCTCACTTCCAAAAAAGATTTGCAGGCCATCTGCCCCTTTCTCTGGCACAGCCTCAAGGGGACAGCAGTGGAGTTGTGTTGAGGGACCATGCAGCTCCAGAAGGGCCATGCCTCCAGCCTCCTTGGATTTCCATGGGCCTGGGCACAGGAGAGGTTTGAAGTGAGCAGCCAAAACAATCCTCCTTTCCTTGAGTCCTACCCCAGGGCATCGGTGCTCTCAGCTGATCAATTCCCCCCAGGATCCCTTCCCAGCATGAATGCTAATGGGAAGGGTACAGGCAACTGATTTATAATATTCTTGAAAATCTGAATAGATTGCTGTAACGATCAGAATTAATTACTCTTTTCAAGATTTTATGTTTCCAAGCTTCCCTTTTCCTCCTCCTCCATCCCCCCCCTCCTCTCCCTGCCAGCCAAGTCGTCCTCTTTTCCCTCTGGAGTCCTTCCACCTTGGCTCCTGGCCAGCTCTCTACAATAAAGTCACATGCTAATCAATAACACTTTTATTGAGAGTGACAGACAGGAGCTAACTGCACCAAAACAGTAACGAGCTCAGCCAGTAGTAAATGTGCTCTCCTCAAATCCCAGCCCTCGTCCTTTGCTTGCTGCCTCTTCAGCTTCCCTTCCATATCTGTCTTGGGCTTCTACTCCTCCCTTCAGCCCTCAAGGCACAGTGCTTTTCTGACGACCCTGCCTAAAGTGATGGTCACCTCCAGGCCTGCTGACAGGAGGCATTTGGTCCCCAGTATTTCAAGATCCTTTGGCATTGACTGCTTTGGAAAGCTGATGCACAGGGGCATGTAATTATTCTTGTTTTGGTTGAGTGCAAGCCTGTTTCTGGGAGTGAGTCAGTCCCAAACTGGGCATGTCCCACAGCAGCCCTTCTCTTGTGCTAACTGCAGACCCATCATGATGGGTCCATACAGGGTTCTGCACTTGTGTGACCACAAACTCGTCTATGACTGCACTGTGAAGGAAGCCAGACCACTGTGGGTAGGAGTGAGCCCTCCTCATGGTAGGGCTCTGAAGCTCACTGCTTTGGCCAGGATAGTGATAGTGTGTCCTCACTAAGCTTAAATATGACCCTCACCTATTTCTTTTCTGACTTGGACCTGCAGCTGCTCATGGGCAGGGAGCTCCTTTGGGAAACAACTGCCTTTTCCTGCAGCTGGAGATGCTCTGGCAGGGCTGAGGAGCAGCGTGCTGAGAAGTAGCACCTGACATGTATTTCCAGCACAACTGTCAAGCTCCTGAGGAGCAGGCCCTTTCTGCTCAAGCATGCTGCTGCACTGGCAGAACTCCTGTTGTTTGCCATAACTCATCCAGGAGTACCTTAAAGTACCTAAGACAAACATCCTAATGGCTCCTTGGCAGTGAGAAGATGGAAGGTATCATAAAAACCATCTCATTGCCAGCCATTGTGATAGCTGCCTTCCTGATCCAGGCAGAGATCAGGGTAACAGGACATGGGGGCAGGTGTCAAACTGTCTACAAGAACATCATGTCATCCTCTTCTGTTCCACCTATACAGCCCCTTGTTTTACCAGAGAGGTGGTCAGCTGCACCTCTGCCTCATCCACGTCACTGTTTCTGCTGGGCAGGGAGAGAAGTCTCACTTTCTGGTGCCAACTTGTCCCCATCCACCTGGGCACTGCGCTGCCACCCCACACCTCTTGCTTGGCTTGCTCATGAGCCTGACTTGCTGTTGCCTCACCTGAGGTGTATGTTGGTCCACACCTCCCATCACATGCCACCTGTCACAGTCCAGTGCAGGCTTGCCTAGGATGAATTGAAACCCAAGACAGAGAGAAGGTTACCAGAGCCACGTGTGCATGTCTAGAAAACTCTACAGCCTCTCCATACCACCTACTGACAGTGGGTTTGACCCATCAGTGGTCCTGCAAGTCCTGTCTCAGGCATGCTTTGGGCTAAGGTGAATTAGTTGAGGGCTTCCAAAGGAAACCTCTAAGGCTGCAAAAGAATTCTGAGAAAAGTTGTAAGAATTCTCATTCTTTTTAATAATTATTTCTTCTGTCAGGAGTGTGAAAATCAAATGTATGATGTTAAAAAAATTATTTTTCATTAGAAAGTAGTAATTTCTTTTACAGACTTCTCAAATGTTCTCTATCATTTTCAGAAGAGTTGCTCCATTTCTGGCAGGATGCTGTCCTATAAAAATTGAAAAAAAATCCAGTGTAGAATTTTTCAAAATCAAAAGCTCAGGAGTACTACAGGGATTGTGGAGGGGTTTTTGGGTTTGTTTTTTTTTTAGTTTAAAATGCAGCAGCATATTTGGAGGGGTTGTGATCTACACAGGCAAGGGTCTTTGGCTTTCTAGAGGATGAGCTGAGATCAGTTTTCTGGATCCTTTACTGAATTGGTAAATCATTTATTGTGATGTTCTGTTGTACAAAACACAGCAATAGAGCTTCATAAAATATAAATAGTGCAAAATACTTTTGTTCTATTAACAACCTGTAACTGATGCACTTGAACTCTTTCTCATTTTCCTTTTTAATTGCTCTGTCTTGTAAAGTGAAGCTTGGTTTATGATTGCAAATAAAAATGAATTTGGTGGATCTCATCTTAATTTTATCATCTCAAAAACCATAGTTTCACCTTCTGGCTTATATTTTATAGTCTCACTGCAAGGAAGACTGAGGGTGGGAGGGAGAGAAACTTGCAGAGTGAAGTGCTGGGAGAACTGGGGGCAGTGGGGAAGGGGGCTGTGCTGGTGGTGGAGGAGGGGACACTGACTGAAGGGTAGCAGGAAAGCCAGCCCCTGGCATGGTGGGGGTCTGGTCAGGCCTGAGGTACACTCTCAGTCACAGAATCGTTTCAACCGGTCTTGCTCAGAGCTGTTCTTGGCTCATGCTCGAGATATTGATCCCTGACTTCCACCTATGTCTAAATCCTCTTTCAAATTAAACTAAGTTCATAAATAAGCAGAGGCTGAACCGCAGGAAGCAGCCCATTTTGGATTGCTGTGCAGCTCAGGAGCCAAGCGAGCAATCTGCAGGCCGCTGAAGTTGGCCTGCTTGCAACAGCAGGACCTAAAGGGGCTGCTTCCAGTGATAGTGGACCTGGCTTTGATAGGTGACTTCCTATGGGAAGGCTGCCTGCTCTTACCCATTGAATCCTTTCTTTGACTTCAGAAATCCATTCTGCTGAATGCACTTGCTGGCAAATCCCCAAACCTCTTCTTCCTTTTTAACCTTTTTCCTCCCCACGATGAGGGGAAAGTCTTAACTCTTGAGTGTGCTTCACCGGCTTCAGCCTGGGACAGCTCAAGACAGGGATTTTTATTTTTCTTTTTCTGTTATGTATTTGGGCTATGGAGATACATCAAGATGGTGCAATGGTGGGGAAAATGGTGACCACTTGATCTTTCAAACTAGACTTACCATTTGTAACCTATAAAACCTTTAGCAGGCTTTTCTCTGAAGGTCTCCCTCTTTCAGTTTTGGGCCCCTCACTTCAAGAAGGATGTTGAGGTGCTGGAGCAACGAGGATGGTGAAGGGTCTGGAGAACAGGCCCTACGAGGAGGCTGAGGGAGCTGGGGAAGGGTCTGGAGAACAGGCCCTACGAGGAGGCTGAGGGAGCTGGGGAAGGGTCTGGAGAACAGGCCCTACGAGGAGGCTGAGGGAGCTGGGGA
>VXBZ01007839.1:426252-459976 GCA_013399135.1 Heliornis fulica | reverse complement strand
AATGGTTTACTTGTATCTTTAGTTGTCTTGTGTGGCACAATACCTTGATCTCAAAAAGAATATATTACAATTGGAGACATTCAGAGAAGGTCAGCTAGGATGGACTATGCTCTGGAAGTGCTTCCACAGAAGAAATAGCTAAGTACACCTCAAAAAGGGAAAACTTAGGACAGCCCTGAGAGATGTTTCAGAGATGCAAGTAGACTGAAGTGGACAGAGATCATTTGCTTACTCTTTCTACTGGTACACAAACTGAAGGGCATCAAAAGAAGGTAGAAGGAAATGGTTGTCTAGTAGTGATGGTAGATTTTCAGAGTTCCAGGTGAGGGACCTTGTGGAGATCAGAAGCCCCTGTATGCCTTTGGTGTTTAGGAGGACATGGTACTGCTCCCAGCACTATGACCAGGCAGCTGTAGGACCCTGACTGCACCATGTCTCCTTGAGGTGTCCCACTTCTCTATGTAGACCTTGGTGGCCATTCACAGAGGGTATGTTCTTCTTGGAAAAGAGCAAGGGCTTTTCTTCCATTGCACCATCTGCAAACATGGGTCATGCATTTATTGGCTGTCTGAAGCTGCGATCTAAACTTCCTCCCAGTGTTCAAAATTTCTTGCAGGCCACCAGAAGAGGAAGAAATATTTTGTTGGGCACCTCAAAGAAGATTTTGGCAGCTGGAGACACTGATTCTGCAGATGTCTTGTGTAATTCACTGGCTTATGATTTCTGAGTCAGGGAGTGTATTCATCCCTGACAAAGCTGGTTCCCATAAAAATGAAAATACTTTTGCAACTAAACCTTTCTCTCATTTTCCCACATTTTTGTGGAATGTTTTCCCTCCAAACATCCAATGACACTGTGTGATTACATTTCAGTCATCTTAAAAGGATACTTTTGTAGTGACTGCATGCTGAGCACTCTGTGAGAAGGTGACCACTTGATGTACCCTCACCACTTCAGATCTGGGAGAGGAGCTCTCTTAAAATGGCCATGGTCTTGTCTCTGTAAGGCTTGTCAGCTCATCACCTCACAGAACTTAAAGCTGTGAGAGCACTGGAGCAAAACTCCTCCCTTGACAGATGCCAGTGTGAAAACTTTCAAACGTGTCATAGGATGGTTTGGGTTGGAGAGGTCCTTTAAAAATCATCCAGTTCCACCTCACCTGCCATGAGCAGGGACATCTTTTATTAGGTCAGGTTGCTTAAAGCCCTTTCCAACCTAAGCTTGAACACTTCTAGGGATGGACATCACATCATTTCTGGGCAACCTCTTCCAAGTGCCTAAACACCCTCATTGTAAAACTTTTCTTCTTTATTCTTCTAATCTAGATCTACCCTCCATCACCTTAAAAACATTACCCCTTGTCCTATCTCTCTCTCCATCTTTCTTATAACCCCCTCCCCCCATTTTAAGTATTGAAAGGCTACAAGAAGGTGTCCCGAGAGTCTTCTCCAGGCTGAACAACCCCAACAATCTCAGCCTTCTTCACAAGAGAAGTTCTTCCAGCCTTTGGATCATTTTCATGGCCCTCCTCTGGACTTGCTTCAACAGGACTATGTCTTTCTTGTGCTGGTACTCCTGGAAATGAACACAGTACTTCAGGTGGTATCTCACTGGAGTAGAGGGGCAGACTCTTTCCTTGACACACTGCTTTTGATACAGCAAAGGGCACAGTTGGCTTTCTGGGCTGCATGCACACATTGCTGGGTCATGTCCATGTGCAGGACCTTGCACTCAGCCTTGTTGAACTTCATGAGGTTCACATGGGCCCCCTCCTCCAGCCTGTCACAGTCCTTGTAGATGGAATCTCTTCCCTCGAGTGTATGAACTGCATCACTCAGCTTGATGTCCTCGCAACTTGAGGGTGCACTCACTGCCTGTGTCATTAATGAAGATGTTGCACCATAGGTCCCAATGTGGACCCCCAAGGGAAACCACTTGCTACCAATCTCCATCTGGGCATAGATCTGTTGATTTCAACTCTTTGGATGTGACCATCCAGCCAATTCCTTGTCCATTGAACAAGCTGTCCATCAAATCTCTATCTCTTCAATTTAGAGTTTGGTTTGGATGTTTTGTGTGATTGGGTCAATGTCCTTGCAGAAGTCAAGGTTGATGGCATCAGTTGCTCTTCCCTTATCCTCCAATGCAGTTGGTCCATCATAGAAGGTAGAAGGCCACCAGATTAGCCAGGCAGGAGAAGAACAGCCCATGGGTCAGGGTTGCATCAGGGCTGAGAGGACTGCTCCCTAGCATGCAGGTGCCCTCGTGGCACTTCTCAAGGAGTAACCACTTCTTACCCCTTTGCCTATTATGTGATTCCTCCCTTAATGCTTATGTCATGGAGCCATTTACACAGGGAGAAAAAGTATCAGCAGGCTGCTGCTTCCTCCCAGCCTCAGCAGTTCCTGCTGGGTGCTGGGAAGTGGCTTGTGAAGGGAACAGTAAACACAAAGACGGAACTCAGGAAGCTCATGAAATCAGAAAGCTCCACCAAGCCTCAGCTTTAGCTCTGTGTGCTGGTGTCTCAGGCCGTTGCTGAGTACTGTGTGTGTTTGTGTGTGGACATGTGGAGTGGAAGTGTTTGTGAAACCCACAGACTTGTGAATGCTGGCGGAGAGGTGAGTCCCTGGCTATCTCTGTGTGCTACTTTGCAGATCTATTAGAATTACAACTTCACTGCAGACAGTCATGTCAGCACTTCCTTTCCAGTTCCCCTGTTTACACATAAATCAGCTTCTCTGTTCACAGAACCAAAATAGCAGGATGAACTCTGTCCAGATTTCCCCTCCAGCCTCTTTCACGCTGTGGATCTGCTACAGAAGTGGAAATTGAGGCTGAATGAACATGAGAAATGTTAGTGAGTGGAAAGGTGGGACAGTGGATGACAAACCTGCAATAACAAGACAGGGCCAGCTACTTTCTGAGATCCTGTGTCCTGCTCTCCAGGACCAAAAAGATGTTGGTTTCGTACTGTTTCAGTTGCATGGCAAGGTTTTGGTAGCAGGTGGCTTCTGCAAGAAACTGCTAGAAGCTGTGCCCATGTCCATCAGAGCCAATCCCAGCTGGCTCCAAGATGGACCCACCACTGGCCAAGGCTGAGCCCGTTGGTGACAGTGGTAGAGCCTCTGGGATTACATAGTTGAAAAGGAATAAAAAAACCCAGCAGCAACTTTTTTATGGCCAGCGAAGGGAGTGAGAAGATAGGAAACTTTGCAGACCCCAAGGTCAGTGTAGAAGGAGGGCAGGAGGTGCTTCCAGGCACCAGTGCAGATTCCCCTGCAGTCCCTGGAGAAGATCCTGATGAAACAGACTGTGCCCCTGCAGCCCATGGAAGATGATGGGGAGCAGAGATCCCACTGCAGCCCCTGGAGGACCCTACACTGGAGCAAGTGGAGACACCTGAAGGACACTGTGACCCTGTGGGAAGCCCGTGCTGGAGCAAGCTCCTGGCAGGACCTGCAGCCCATGGAGAGAGGGGCCGATGCTGGCAGGTTTGCTGGCAGGACTTGTGACTCCATGGGGGTCCCACACTGCAGCAATCTGTTCCTGAAGGTCTGCAGCCCATAGAAGGGACCCACACTGGAGGACTTGGTGAAGAACTGCAGCCCATGGGAAGGACTCACATTGGAGGAGTCCCTGGAGGGCTGTCACTGTGAGAGGGACCCCATGGTGAGCAGGGGCAGAGTGTGAGGAGTTCTCCCCTGAGGAGGAAGGAGCAGCAGAGACAATGTGTGATGAACTGACCCCAACCCCCATTCCCCTGTGCTACTGGGAGGAGGAGGAGAGAACTGGGGAGTGAAGCTGAGCCCAGGAAGAAGGGAGGGGTGGGTGGGAGGTGTTTTAGGGTCTGGGTTTATTTCTCATTGCTCTACTCTGTCTTCCTTTGGTAATAGAATAGATGATTTTTTCCCAGTTGAGTCTGTTTTGTCCATGATGGTAACTGGTGTGTGATCTCTCCTTGTCCTTGTCTCAACCCATGAGCCTTTCATTGTACCTTCTCTCCCCTGTCCAGCTGAGGAGATACAGTGATAGAGCAGCTTTGGTGGGCACCTGGCCTTCAGCCAGGGTCAACCCATCACACCTACCTAGGGGTATGGCTCATGCATTGCTTACTTGCCATCGTTGTCCTTTCCTTGCTGGTGTGCAGTGGATCTGCCGTTCCCGGAGAACACCACCCGCCCCGTCCTCGGAGACGGCCCCATCGCCGTCGCTGTCTGCAGCGGCAGCAGCAGCAGCTTTGTCCCAGGGAAGGCGCTGCCAGCGGCCGGCGTGTTGGATGCCTTTGTGTACACGAGCAAAGAGGAACCAAACCCTGAGCTGCTGGAGATCCTCACCCCTGGCAGACCTGCCTACAAGGAAAAGCGGTGAGAAGCTGGGCAGGGCTGGGAGGAGAGCTTGGCACCACAGTCATCGTGCCTGCTGTCCCAAACCCGGTGAGGGCTGCAGGACAAAACCTTGTCACCAAACCTTGCGAAGGGAGAGGACTGTAAGTGTGTAGTTTCAGCTTCAGCTGCAGGCAGGCATGACTGGTGGGAGAAGAGGACTTGGGTCTCTGGCTGGTGGGTCATGTCTTCTGTCATACATACATCTGTCTCTTTCAGGCACCAGCTGGGACATGTGTCCATGAACCAGTGCAACTGCTGCTCTGTCACCCGGGACTCCTCGTCCTACGTTCTCAGCAGACCCACTCCTGGAAGGTTCAATGATTGCCCCAGCAAACGCTTCAGCCAGACTCTCTCCTATAGCCTTCATGTAGCAGGTGAGTATTAATTATTTCTGATCTTGTAGGCAGGACCTCCTAAGGCCAGGAGCATGTGTGTGAAGCCAGAGCCATTCAGGAAGACCACCCGGGGACACGATGGGTTGTGTGAGCAGAACACTAAAGGAAACACGACTGGGACACCTGACAGTTCTTCTGAATGTTTTTCCATATGGTAACCCACATCAAGCTGAGCTTCTCCAGTCTTCATTCCCACACCCAGCTGCTTGGGGTGAAGTGAAGCCTTTTCAGGCCCTCTGAGTGATGAGCAGGAGCTGAGCTGCACCCACCCCAGGATGAGCTGGATCCCATGATGGAGATCGCACTGTCTGGGTAACAGTTGGCTTTTTGTTCCTAGATTGCCAGGAATGGCACCTGAAATCAGAAGAGATCCTGATGTCTCTGGTCCAGGCCCTTGATGAATCCTGCAGCTGTGGAGTCTCTGCTGCCTACTTCAAAGGTGAGGTGGGCACGAGTGGGGCAGTCCAGGGTGGGTAACCACTCACTGCCAGTGGTTAATGCCCATTCGCTTCCGATTTGCACCCCTGTATTCCCTGTTGCATTGTATTCTCCTGGCTTGGGTCCCAGCTAGCTTGAACTTGGTGCTGATGACAGAAATGGCAAGTGTTAGGCAGAGCATGGTCCTGTTCTTCCATGTTCTACAGAGCACTCCCACCTGCAGCTCCACCAACACACATCAGAGCTCACCTGCAGACCACCGGCTGTTTTGGCCTTGGGTGTTTGCAGTCAGACAGATGTGGCAGCAGGGTTGACATCTCAGCTGGGACTCTGTTGCCTACTTGACCTCATGATCCATATGAACTAAGCCAAGCTGCAGCAGAAGTGCAAGCGGCCTTACTGGTCTGTGTTGGTTTTGATGTCCCTACTGGGATAGTGCATGAGTGTGATGAGCATGTGCAGGGAAGAGCCATGACAGCGTCATGAGCAGTGTTATCTCTAGACACCCTGCAAAGAGACCACTCTCTTTCCAGTTGGGATCACAAAGCTTCAGAAGGGTGTGGGCAGTGTCCAGCTGCTCTGTGTGACTTGGTCTCAGGATGCCCCTTGGCACAGGCAGAGTGCACAGCGTTGTGTGTATGGTATGAGCTGCCCTGAGTCAGTCTGACCAGGAGGGCAGCAGTGGTGGAGATGAGCTGCTGCGCTCTGGGTGTCTTCCAGGAGAAAGTGGTTCTTTGACAGTGTGAGGAAACTGAGGCAGTTCTCTGCTTGCCTCTGCAGAGCCTAAGGCAGTCTGCCAGGACCTGGGGCTTGTGTTCACTACTCTGCTAACTGCTAAGTCAGAGGACCAGCTGAGCAGCCTGCTCCTTGCCTTCAAGACATTCCTAGAGAAGCCGAGACTTGGGAGTTTTGACAGAAGGAACATCACAGCAGAAAGCTCTTGCTTTGAGGATATAAATGTGCCAGACTTGCCTCCAGGTACCACTCACTGTTCTTGCAGGTTTGGGGATATGATGGTTTGAGGGTGGACATGTGGGTCTAGTTCTCCTAGAGAAGGAAGATGTCCCTCCTTACATTTCCTTAGCTCATGCAAAGGTCCTTTCCAATTCTATCAACCACGTTACTAGAGCCCCTATTACTCATTGCCTGGAATAACAGCAAGTTCCATTGGTACAGCTGGCATTAGCCAGAGTATTGCCAGGGCTCTTCTGAGGAGTGTGGAGCACAGGGATGATAAAAATCTGAGCCATCCTCTGCTGGATTTGGTCTGACCCCAGGAAAAGAGTGGATAAATTTTGTTGTTTCCCTGCTGTTCTGTGCTTCAGCCTGTGTTTGTCATGTTTTTGCTTTTCATGGTGTTCCATCAGAGATACCAGAAGGGACTCATAAACCTTCTGTGCAAGTGGCCAAGCTGCTCATCAACGAGGTGAACCCAGACAACCCTGGGGGAGAAGAGGATGCAGAGTACGTTGAGCTCTTCTACACTGGACGGACACGCTTTGACCTTCAGGGATACTGGTTGGTCCTCTACAATGGTAAAACCAGCCAGGCCTACCGGGTGTTGGACCTGTCTGGGCACCACACGGACGAGCTGGGTTACTTCTTGGTGGGAAGCAATGCCATGAGCCCAGCACCCATGATCAGGCTGCCCCCCAACACCATCCAGAACGGGGTGGACGCTGTGGCGCTCTACTACAGCAACACCAGGCGCTATGTGGTGAACATGGCTGTGACTGCGGAGGGGCTGGTGGATGCTGTGGTCTACACGTCCCGAAGGCTGGAGAAGGCAGAGCAGCTGGTCAGAGTGCTGGTGCCAGGGCAGAGCATCCTGTATGAAAATGATTCTCACAGCACTGAGGATGAGTCTCTGAGCCGTTGCCACAGCCTGAGCACAAAACTCCAGAGCAGCTTTCAGGTGGGTTGATGGCAGATGTCTGTTCCTATGCAGTCACCAGGAAGGCAAAGGGATGTGCAGTGGTGGGACCCCACAGTCAGAACAACCCTTGAACGGGTTGGTGGGAGTGAGGAGCAGCTGGTGAGAGGCAGAACCACCACATCCTCTTCAGGCCTCACTGGTGAGCTGTGGGAGGCAAGAGGTAACATTGTGAGCATCCACCACTCCACCTGAAGAAACGGAGCAAGAGTGATGGCAGCAGCTTTTATGTCTCCCCACAGGTGACCACAGTGACGCCACTGGGGGAGAACTTCTGTGGCAGCTCCTCAGCACTGGGTCCTGCTGCTGTCCACATCAGTGAGCTGTGCCTGGCCAGTGGTGCTACCCCCTACCGCTTCATTGAGCTGGAGGGGAAGCCGGGCACCAGCCTGGGAGGGCTCAGCCTGGTCTTCTCGGGGAAGGAGGGCAAGGTGCATGCCAGCATCCCACTGAGAGGCACCATTGGAGCCACAGGGCTGTTGGTGTTTGCACTGGATGGAGGGCATGGGCACGGTGAGGCTGAGGGCACAGACCTGGAATGAGATCTGTCCTCAAACAAATGGGCAGGTGGCTGTGTGGCTTTGTGGAAAGCGATGGAGGAGGGTGCATGGCATGGGGAGCAGCTCTTCCTTGCTTCTTCTGTCCTTTACTCTTGTTTTTTATTCTTTCTTCTGCCTGGGCTGTTCCATCCCATTCCAGCTGAGAAAGTCCTTGGTCCTCCTCTGTGCCTCGGCTGAGCTCCCTGTGCTGGGCAGAGGGACCAGGGGGACTGAGAGTTCCTCCTGCCAGTACCAAGACAAGGGGCCTTTTGGGAGAACCAAGGTCGACCAGGACTGTCAGGTTGTTCAGACACCATGTTCACTGATGCTGGCTGAGCCCTGCAGTGCTGCTGCCTCCTCCTGGTCCTGCGGTGGTGTTTCCTCAGCACATTCCTTTATCTTGGTTTAGTTTTTTTCACTTTCAATTCTTTCTGGGCTGGGCGAAGAGGACTCTGCATCTTAGAGGAACCTCAATCTCTTTGAGAACCTGTGATCACAACAAGTGGTTGCCTCTTTACAGCTTCACTTGCCCCCATCACCACCATTATTTTGTCTCCCATTTCTGTTCTCAGAGTCCTCCTCATTACTAGCTTGTCCTGTCAGGCTGATGGCTCAGCCCAACACTGTCTAGATGTTCATGCCACTTATTCCCCTGTCATTTCCAGATGGGACAAACTTGACTCTCAAGGACATCTCTGCTGCTATTGAAGGCTCCAGCACCCTTGCCATGTACAGCACCAGCTTGATTCCTGTTGACACGAAGGCAACATCAGAGAACTTGGTGGATGCCTTAGTTTACAGGTGTGCACGTGGCACAGCTGGAGGACACTTGGACTTCCTTGGGCCATCTTACACTGTACCCTGCAAGGATGACAGGTGAGGTTGTTTCTCTGGGAGAATGTCTTTGTGATCCATGTGTGCCGAGCCCCCAGCTGAGATGGTGCTGAGCTCGCTGCCTTGTCCTGCATCCTGGATGGCTGAACACACTCACTGGTGCTGTGATGTAAAACAGTGGCACAGTGCAATGGAAAATGTTTCTCCACCTTTGCTGTAGGGAAAAGAACTTTGTTCTTCCACTGCTCCCTTAACCTGCTTCCCTCACGTGAAGGGACACAGCCATCAGAGAGCAGCTCTATGTGCTTCTCTGCCAAAATCCCCCAAGCAGCCAAACCACACAAGGAGGGGTTTCCCTGTGAGCAGCAGAACAGAACAAAACCCAACATCCCATTTGCTCCTGGGAAGACTCAACAAATGGGGCTGGTGGGAATACTGCCACAGTTCCTCCAGTCCACATGATCACCTCCCTTAATTAAATCTGCCCTCCTCAATCCTTCGCTCCCCTGTCCCATCTGGTGTGACAGGAGGCTCTGTGTTCACAGCCTGCCCCATGACCCATGTGCTTGGAGCACAGCCCCACATCTGTGGCTTTCACAGGAAACATCTCTGGCTTCTGACTGAACCATTGTGCTGAAACCTCACTGGGGTGGTTATTCCCCAGGTCAGGGCAGAGGTTTGGTGGGACAGCTCATGTGGGCTGACTCCAGGCAGCCTGTCAGTCCAGCCCTGGTCAACCACATCCAGAAACGGTTGTTCCTCACACCATGACCCGTATCTAAGCCTTGGTGTGGGGAGGGAAGCCATATCTGCAGGGGCAGATATTGTGTGGCTTGGAAAACTCCTTATCCTGGAGGACAAACTCTTAATTTTGGGATGCTGGCTGTTATGAGGCAACCACCTTAGTCCTACAAAAGCCAGTCAGACCAAATAGGTTTTCTCTGGCCAAGCCCAGGTCTTCTTCAAATGGTGGGGTTGGCTGGACCCATCTCTGTGATGGGTTTGTTAGCGTTGATTCCAGCTCCAGCAAGCTCAAGAACTGGGTTCTGGGAGGGATTTGTGGTTGGAGGTGGGAAGAAATGTTGGTGCATGACATGTTGGTGAGCTCTGACTCCTTTTCTGAGTACAGGCCCTTGTGTCTGAGCCGTTGTACCTATGGCAATGCCAGCACAGAGCTGCAGTTTGCTGTCTCAGACCCTACCCCTGGCCTGCAGAACATCTGTCCCCAGGATGCCTTCACAGTGGATCTCCACCTCTGCCTCCTGACACCCAGTGAGTGGAGCTGGGTGCCACAGTGGTGCGGGAGGGTTGGGAGGGATGGGAAGCTGACCCCCAACTTCTCCTGGCATGACAGGGGGATGCTGGTGGGGAACCTGCTCTTTCCCAGTCATGAAAGGCACATGCTGGGGGAGAGGTGGGACAGACACCCATGTGTTGATGTGATGGCAAACATCACCATCCCAAGAGGGCCACCTCACTCATGGCTTCAGCTTGTGTGGGAGCCTTGTGTGAAGGTGGCCATGTGATTCACCTGGGACTCCTCTGCACAGGCAGGGCCGAGCCTGGCCCTGTGGGTGAAAGAGTGTGTCCCCCCCCGCCCCCCAACCCAACACATCCCCTCCCAGGCCTCTTGTGAGGGTGAGGGCACTGCCAGGGGAACTGCCAGTGAATCATTCTGTCCCAGCCCATCCAGAGGAACAAAGTAGTGCAGCTCCATCCTCACTCTGGAGCCAGCAAGCAGAAGTACTGTGGAGTCTCCAGCCTCTGCAGAGGCCACACTTGGGGCAGCTTGAGTCAGTTGAGACCTGGGTAAAATGAAACAGGGGCTCATCCTCCAGCATCCTGCGAGAGGCAGGCAGCAGGTCTTTCCCTCCTCTCCCAACATGAGAGACTACTCTGTACTGGTCCATGTGGTGGGATGTGTGGGGCATGTGTCTTCCCCACTCCCCTGGAAGGTTGGTGAATGAGTAAAGCTGGTGTATATGGTGGTAGAAGACCAGAAGTGAAGACTTACCCTGCAGAGGAGGGTGGGATGCTGAGGAGGGTGGGATGCAGATTCTGGAGGAGCTTTGCTCCTGACCTCAGGCCTGAAACAAAGTGTTTTGGAAGGGGCACACAGCTGAGAGCTTATTAACAGCCCTGAGCTGTGCCCAGAAAACCATGTGTCCTTTTCTCCTAGACTGTTCTACATGGACCCTGCACCACAGGAGGATGTTGGAAAGCCTAAGGAGGGTCTTGGTGAACTCTCTAGAAGAGAACTGCTCCTGTGGCGTTTCTGAGCTCTACTTTCAAGGTTGGTGCCCTCCTCCCTCTCCTGTCCATGTCATTATGATGGTCCCTTCTTAAGCCAAACTTACCAGCTTGCATTTGAGTGAGGGGAACTGGAGGAGCAGTAGTGAGTACATAGGATTGTAGTGAGGAGAGAGCCTGGCATGGGCTGCTTACTAGAAGGATGGTCTCTGGTGATGCCTTGAGATGTCTGCCAGACAAACTGAATATCCTAAATCTACAATGCAAAAACCTGTTTGCGTTCTAGAGAGCTCTGGTTCTCAACTCGTTCTCTATCAGACTCCTTCAGTGCCCTACATTTACAGAATCTTAGAATCACTGGATCACTTGGGTTGGAAGACACCTCTATGATCCTCGAGTCCAACCCCAGCCTAACCCTGCCTAGTCCACCTCTAGATCATGTTCTCAAGTACAACATCTACACACCTTTTCAGTCCTTCCAGGGACTCCACCACTGCCCTGGGCAGCCTGTTCCAATACCTGACAATCCTTTTAGGGGGGAAATTCTTCTGATGTCCAACCTCAATCTCCCCTGGGGCAGTTTGTGACCATTTCCTCTGGTCCTATCGCTTGTTACCTGAGAGACCGACCCCACCTCTCTGCACCCTCCTTGCAGGGACTTGTAGAGAGTGATAAAGTCTCCCCTCAGTCTCCTGTTCTCCAGACTAAACACCCCCATCTCCCTCAGCCTCCTTGTAGGATTTGTGCTCTAGACCCTTCCCCAGCTCTGTCACCCTTCTCTGGCTCCAGCACTTCATGTCCATCTTGTAGTGAAGGGCCCAGAACTGAACACTTGAAGTACCTGGACCAAAAAATCACTTCTGGAAGTCTCAGGGACCAACAGCTTTTGAGGGATGGGAAGAAACGTTTCTCTGGGTTTTGGCTGGTTTTGTAAGGAAATGAAGGCTTTACAGCCATGCTTTGTGCCCCTCACCCAAACACGTTTTTGACTTCTTGAACAATTTCAGACAACTCTCACCAGTGAGTAGAGACCATGAAGTTATGAAGTGTAGTACAAAGTATTCTGCTGGGTTGGCAGGACTACTTCAAGTCTATTTTGTCACCAAAAGAGAGGGTGAGCATGTGCTCCACTTACCTACTACAATACATCATGGTGGTGTGATTTGAGAGGGGTGGGGAGCAGAGGGTGAAGAGCAGGAGAGTGTTACTGGAGCAGGGCATGAAGTCATGGCAGCAGCTGGAGGGTGTCTGACCATCCAGACCCTGCTGTTGTTTCTCTGCAGAGCTGAACCTGACCTGTGTGGGCTCCCTGGTGAAGGTCTGGGGCCAGGTGTGGGCTAGGCAGCCAGAGCAGCAGCAGTTGATCAAGACCTGGCACCAGAACTTCATGGCCAGTCCCCACCCCTTCTCTGTGGATGGCAGAGTGCTGAAGACAAGTCCTCAGTGCGTCGCCCCCAAGACCACGGATCCGCTGTCTGAGTCGCACAGCAGTGGTGAGAAGGAGGAGCTAAAGCTTTGTCATCTGCTCTCAGCCCAGCAAGTGGGGCTTGGGCCAGGGTCAGGCCATGTCCCCATGTGAGAGGGGTGATGCAGGGCAAGCCACCAGGCTGGTCATTACAGGAGGTAACGGCAGTCGGCTCCTGTGATTCCTCCCGTGAGATGAGGTAGTCAGCCCTGTCATGACCACTGGAGGTTTGGGTGTCCAGACCTTCTCATGGGACTGGGCTTCAGCAGGGAGCCCCTTGCTTTTGGAGCTGTTGGACACACAGTCCAGAAGCCCAATTATTCAGAGCAGCAACTGGCAGCCAGGCTGGAGCCAGCCAGAGCTGGCACGCTGCAGGGGGACGGCCAGGGCTGGAAGAGTGGCTCTCTGGATCAGGCTGGGACAGCCCAACCTGTTGCTGCCCAGAGAAGCTGTGGCTGCCCCTGGATCCTTGGCAGGGTTTAAGGCCAGGTTGGATTGGGCTTTGGGCAACCTGGGCTAGTG
This sequence comes from Heliornis fulica, assembly GCA_013399135.1. Classification (NCBI taxonomy): domain Eukaryota; kingdom Metazoa; phylum Chordata; class Aves; order Gruiformes; family Heliornithidae; genus Heliornis; species Heliornis fulica. The sequence goes on along the minus strand of VXBZ01007839.1, from coordinate 447,215 downwards.
CAGGGTGTCCCTGATCGTGGCAGTGGGTGGGTCTGGATGGGGTCTGGGGTCCCTTCGTACCCAACCTGGTCTGGGATTCTGTGACCTGCTGGTGGCACCCTGCGCTGGGAAGGGTCATGGCTGAAATGTTCCAACTCTGCCTTTGCATCCTCAGCTTCCTTTCAGGGCTGGGAAATCACTCTGTTCATCCTGGGTTCTCTCCTGCTCATGCTCTTATTGGTCAGCCTGGCATTTTACTTCATCAAAAGGTAAGAAATCACCTTCCCATCTGCCTTGCATCTCCCACCCTGTCCTGCCCTAGTGCTCCCTCTCTAATCTCTGCCCAGGGACCTGCTCTTTCACTCAAGTGAACTTCTATCTTCAGATACTGCATCCAGACACTCCAGTGTGTTTGCTCCTAAATTTTTCAGCAAAACCCCTTTGCTTCTGATGTGGCAGGCTGCAGGTTCCACGGGAGGTCAGGATGACCACCAGTAAAACCATGGCTAAGGATAGGCATGTCAGTGGGCACGGTGTAAAGGCCATCCATCTTACAGCATGCTGTGGTGGGAGAGCAGAGAGCTGCAGGCTGGTGGCATGAAGGATGGTTGTGAGATGATGCTTTGGACACAGGGAAGAGCTCTTCTTTAGAGCAGTGTGGGAGCAACAGGCAGCTTAAGATTCCCTTGGTGGGAAACAGCTTCCACATTATAGCATGGCACCTCTTTATGGAATTACTTGGTGGTCCCTGACGTTGTCAGCAGGCAAACAGCAGCTGAACACTCAGGCTCTGTGTTTGTCTGAAAGAACTGTTGCAGTGGATGGGTTATTTAACCAGCCCAGGGGATTTGTTTCCATGAATTTTTACTGATCTGATTGCATCATTGTATAGAGGGCTGATGTGCAAGTGTTTGAAATGAGGAATGTTCCTAAAATACATTTGGGGAATAGAAAACTCAGTTGTTTGGGTTTTTTGGGGGGAGTGGGAATTTAAAAATACTGTAAGGCAGGATTAGGGAAGTGCTTTTCAGGTACAAGGGTGCTTTTATGTTGATATACACATGCCAGGTGATGGCTTCTCTTTTTTTTTGTCCCCAAGCCACTAACAGAGGCAGTGGTAAAGTCTGCCTGCTGGAAGCTGGTCCCCAGCCTCCACAGCCAAAGCGTTCAGCCGAGATGCACGTGGGCTGCCTCGTGCTGACGAGCCCAGGGACTCACCTGGTGTTCTGTCCCTTGCTTTTCAGACACCCCCAGCATTACACCACCATCGAAATGACCGACCGCAGGCACATCGCAGCCGACTTCTGATGCTCCCGGGCCCCGCTGCAGCGGCAGGGCCTAACAGCACTGGGGACAGGCCTGTGTCTTGGTGGGGGCAGACTGGTGTCCAGCTCCCCAGGTGTACATGTATGCAAATGGGTGTGTGGACATCTCTGTGTGTGTGTACAGATACCTGAACTATTTTTACACTTCTACATTTTTACCTCAGACTAAAGGACTTTGAAGAAACAGGCTGGGGACTTCTTCGAGGCAAACTCTGTGCCAAGTGTGGTGACCAGAGGAAGGCCGCTCAGCTGATGCAGAGGAAGGATACACTCGGTTTCCTCTGGACATTCACTGCAGGGGGTGATCCAAGGCCACCATCAGCAGACCTTTGCCCCCAGCAGGCAACTCCAGTTTCTGGTTGCTCTGGACTCTGCAGCAGTGGCAGTATGTCAGCCTCCCCGAGCCCTCCTTGTCCAGGCACGATGGTTCTCAGCATCGTGCCCCCTCTGTCTGAGCAGCTCTGCGCCACCAGAAGCCTGCACCAGGGAAAGCCCTCGCTGCTGAGGACCACAACCAGGAGGACATCCCACCCAGAAGGAAGGTTTATAGGAGAGATGAATGCCTGGCTCATGCCCAGGTGCAACTCTTACTTGTGTGGTCCTGTCCAGATCCTGGCCAGACAGTCGGCAGGAGTAGTGCCAGACTCCAGATCTGCTGAGAGTTTGGGGTGAGGAGGGTGACCTGAGTGACATCTGCTCAGTAAAAGATTGTTTCCTACACAAGTGAGATACATTCCTAACGGTGTGGTTAGGGGCTGATGCCAGGCCCCCAGTAGCATCCTTTGTAGATGGAGTGGTGGTCTCACCTCATGGTGCAGCTGTACCCTGGGCAGCTCCACTCATAGTGGCAGCACCCAGGACAGATCCAGCCTGCTCACTGGTGGGCTGAGGGGTAGGTAAAATGAAGAAGATCCCGCACCATTTCTGGACCATGGTGTATATAGACTTTTACTGAACAAGGCTCTGCAGAGAAGGGAGCACAAAGTGTTTCTGTGATTCATCGTCACAGCACTGACCCTCATGTGAGGAAGCCTCATGTTTTCTTTGAGATCCACCTCCTTACTCTGTCTCCCAGAGTTGCATCACCTACTTGCAGGCAGCCTGCCTGCACTGCTGAAGTCCATGGGCCACCAGCCAGCTCCAGCTGGGATGGGCAGCACTGGAGAAGCATGGCCTCAGCTTTCCAGTGCCCCATCTCTCGTGTCAGGCAGCCTCTTTCAGTCAACAGGGCTGAACATATGAGGCACCAGTGACGTTCTCTGCTGGGTGCCCCACACAACCCTTAGGCAGCTGCCCCAGCCTCTGAGAGGTGGTGGTTCTTCATGGCTTCATCCTGCCAGCAGCACGCTGGCATTAGACGAGGTCAGATGAGCTCCATCTTGAACTGGCTGAAGTTTGGCACCGTGGGTGAGGGCTCGGCCATGCTGCCGAAGGGGACGCAGGGCTGGTTGGCTGGCACGGTGCCATGGCTGACGGTGGAGCTGAGCTGCTGCAGCGTCATCAGCACCTCCTGCTGCAGCCGCTGCTGGTGCTCCTGCTGGCGCTCCAGGTGGCACTGCCTCTCCAGCACCGAGTGCAGGGCCTGACTTAGCTTCTGGATCTCTGTCTGCACAGCATCCAGCTTTTCAGTGATGGAGCTGGGAGCTGGGGGAATCACTGGTCCGCCCCAAGCAAGGTTTTGATTTCCAGGACTCATGGGATTCAGCAGAGCAGTCTGAGTGCTGGCATCTTTGACCTGGAGTAGTGGGAGGCGGGAGAGAAGGGAAGGTGAAACATTATCCACTGCCCCTTTGATGGGTAGGAAGAGAAGGATTTTTCTGCGCTTCCCCATCCACCCCAGTGCTGCTGGTCCTCAGGAACACCATACATGGAGTCAACATGTGCTCAGCCATCCAGTCCTGGCTGCTGCAGGGTGGTAGCTGAGCTGCCTGTGCTGATGCCAGGCCTGTGTTTGCTCTGTGGGGCATATCCTGCGTTTTTCTTTCCAGCATCCCCCATTTCTTGAATTGCACCCTGAAGCTGTTCTGCCTCCCCCACCCCTCAGAGGGATCATGTGCTGGTTTTGAAACCCAGGGAAGCCTTTCTCTTGGAAAGGGTGTTGAACGACCTTGTGTCCTCTCAAGCAGGTGGCAAGGGCTCTTGACACTTGAGTGGGATGGAGAAGCTGTGTCTGAGTAGAGGCAAGGCTGACACAGGGCTGTGTTCTGTAGTCAGGTTGCCATGGCAAGAAAGGCAGATGCCAGCATCCCACTGTCCTCTGTGGAGCAGCAGCACTGCCCATCAGCAAGGTCTCCAGAGGTAGGAATCTGCTTAGCAGGGGTAAACCTTGGGTGTTGGGGCAGCCCCATGGCCATGCTGGCAACCTGCCTGGGACTGGTCCTGGGATTGCTGGGTCACTTTGTCCTGTGGCTCACTGCAGCTGCCAGAAGAGATGGGTTTGGCTACAGGGCTGACCATCTGCCTGCATGCTCACCATGGTGGGCAGGATGGCCACAGGGATGTGGACATGCTGGGACAGCATGTGCATGGCCACAGCCTGGGGACCTTGTGGCATGGCAAGGTGGAGGTGTACATGTTAGGGATTGTGGCAGCGGGACATGTCCCAAAGGGCAGCCATCCTGGTTGCATCACCCCACCCTGGCCTGCTGCCTCCCCTCATCTCCTGGTGCAGTACCAAGCTGCTTGGCTGCTAGTGTCCTTGTGATGGCTTGGGGAGCCTGCAGAGTTTGTACTGAAACTGAGCCTTAAAGAGGGGATCTGAAAGCATCAGGTTGGACACCAACATTGGCAGAAACTCGCATGGCCTAAGGGCAGTAGTGAGTGCTGGCTGCAGACAGGTGGACAGCATGCCCCATGGCCCAAGCAGGCACGGTGGCTGTCCAGATGAGCTTGTTAAGTGCCATCACTTCAGAGTGCAGTCACCAGAAGTTGGGGGTATTCCAGGAGCCCTTCACCCCCCCATGGCCTGCCCTATCTGCATGGGTTAGATGTGCTGGGCTCTGTGTGGGGCTGTCCTGGCAGTCAGCACCTCACCAGCTCCTGGCCAGGGCAGATGGACTCTCCCATCTCACCAAGCTGCCTGGCATCCTACCTTTTTCTGCAGGAGGATAGCCCTGTCCACAATCTTCTTCTTCACCATCAGGGCTGGGTTCCTGGCTTGGGGTGCAGCCAGCCTCCCTCGGCTGGGCCGGGGCAGTTGGGGGGTGGCCAGGTTCCCCCGAGGGGAGCAGTTCTGCAGAGCTGAAGGGGGGCCTGTGGAACTGTCATCACCTGCAAGGGACAGTGAGAAAAGCACCTTGAAAAGACAATTTTGAGGGCTCCCTGGCTCAGGATGAGAGCCCTTTCCCATGCCAGTGCTGCTAGGAGGTAGCCATGGTGGCAATCCCCAGGGGGGAGCCAGGCCTTACCGTTCCCAGGGGGAAGTCCCATGGGCAGGGTCTCCCCGATGTGCCCACCATCCTTGCAGAGCGAGGCCACACTGATGATCTGGATGCCCTCCTTGGTGTCCTGGCCACCAGTGGGGCAGGACCCCTGGCTGGCTGTGGGGCCTCCCCCTGGCATTGTGGGGCTCCGGGCACCTGGTGCCTCAGGTGGCTCAGCCTCATGCCCCTGCAGTGAGGGCCAGGGCTGGTCCCCATCCCAGGTGGCTGATGAGGATCCTGGCTCCACGCTCTTCCTCTTGAGGAAGAGGTACACGGCCTGCGGTGTCACACGGATGTCATCCAGCTCCAGAACCTTCTTGATCTTGCGCAGACTCAGCCCAGCCCTGCGCAGTTCCACAATCCTCCTCTTGGCATGGTCGTCCAGCCGGCCCATCGCTCCTGGCACCCCTCCTGCACCCAGCACCTACATCCCCGGAGTCCAGCTGCTGCAGGGACACCAGCAGCCCCGCAGGCAGCACTGAGCCCTGCAACTGTGCTTGGCCTCTGCTAGTGCTCTACCACCAGGCTGCAGGCCCCAGCTGTGGGTCCATGTGGTGCCCTCCCCAGACTCCAGCGATGACCTGGTTCCCAGCCAGAGGAGGAAGGCGGTGGTTCTTCCCACCAGAGCAACTAGGGACAGCCCAAAACCTGTACCTTGCTCACATGTGCTCTCAGAGAAGGCTGTCCAACCAAGTCCCCCAATTTGCTATTGGCACAGATGATGGTAACAGGTTTGGCTCTGCCTAATGTCCTGACCTGGACATCAGTTCCTCACTGCCAGCACCCCAGTGAGGAATCGGGAGCAGTCAGTGTCCTAGGCAGCTGCTCAGTATCCCCACAAGCTCAGCACAAGTCCTGGCAAGCAGCAGCTCATTGTGTGAGGCTGGCAGGTCCCCACCAGAGCTTCATGTATGCCTCATGGCCTGGAAGGTTATGGCAAGCAGGACCAGGGATGACCACGATGACAACTCCTGCGTGGAAACTCTTGGTGCTGCAGAGTCTGTCCTCTGGCTCTGGAGACGAAACTGTCCGGTACCTTTGGGAGAAGCAAACATATAGCAGCTGTAAAGAAGGCACAACTATAAATGTAAGGACTGTATAACCTGTGCTTCCCCTTTCTCCCCACAGCCTTGGCTGGTGGTATCAGTGAGGGGACGGTCGCTCAGGACATGGTCACACTTGCTGTGTGTGCATGGCACAGCAGGGACTGCACTGCTGGTAGGGCCCTTGCACATGCATCTCCTCTTGGGTGCAACCCTGAGTAAAGCTGCAGGCATCATGGTGGGACCAGGCCAGTGCTTGGGGTTGTGTGTGTGTGTTATATATATATATATGGGTGTGTGTATATATATATATACACACACACACCCCCTCATGGGGATGTATGTGCACACATACGTGTGTGTGTGTGTATACAGCTATGGTGATGGGTTTTTCCCCTTCCTAACAGTTTCCTTCATTTGTAGGCATTTTTTGGACACTCAGTGCTGCAACTGCTGCCTTAAGGACATACTTTTGAGTTTCACTTCACCCAAATTAATAGCCTCTAAGAGTTCTCATAAGACAGCAAACCGCTTTTTGGTTTAGCACTGTATAATGGAGCATAACTTAAGTGGCTGCTGCTAAACAGATGTGATACAGGAACCTCTTCCAAACCCCACTGCCCCAGGCACATGTGGACCTTAAAAGAGACAGTAATATGTTTGGTTGGCCTTGAGGCACAGAGGCTACTGTACATCAGTCACAGAAAACCACAGGGAGAAACGGAGTCACTTAGTTTGACGCAGGAATTGTGCCCTTCTGCACTTTACTTCTTCCATGGCAAAAGAGATACATTAACTCCAGAGATGTAGATTGTACTTTGATCCAGATCTGTTTACATCTAAAGCTCACCCCATGCCCTGCTATATGCATTAAGGACCTTGTAGATAAGAGCTGGGGGAGTGGATATAGAAAACCTGATGTCCCTGGATGCAGACTCTGCAACTGCAGAGCAAGAGGAACAGCTCAGAAACACCCTACCTTCCTCACGCCAAGGGGAGATGCTACAAGGAAACCACCACCTTGAGCTTCCTGTGGCTGCAGGTGCAGGGAGCTCAGGCCCTGGCAAGAAGCTCTGCCCTCCTCCTGGAGTGTTTCAAGACATGGCCAGGGGACACTGCAGCAAAAGCAAAGCAATGTGGCTATCTGAACAGCCTGACAGAAACAGAAGGTTTAAAAAGGTGAATAGATGAGGTGCTGAAGGACATGATCTAGAGGTGGACTAGGCAGGGTTAGGCTGTGGTTGGACTTGATTATTATAAAGGTCTCTTCCAACCCAAGGGAATCTATGCTAATTGTGTGGTTTGTGTAAATGCCAGGAAAGCCAACATCCCATGCCTGCAGCCTTCACCCAGCTTTCATACGGGAAGAGAGAGCCTTGGAGAGGCACTGGCTCCATGCAGCATCTCCCCCACTTCCCTCTTCACTAAAGATGTGACTTAATTTGTACCATCCCCAGGTTCCTTCTCTTTCCATCTTCACCTGCTCATCACCTCCAGACCTTTCCCCACCCTCTAAAGAGCTCTCACTGTGTTGTCTATCCAGGCTTGGGGACAGCTCATGGGAGGCACAGCCCACCCCTGCCCTGCTAACACCACATCAGTTTGGAATTCCCAATTCAGGGTATTCCCCTGTAGCCCTTCTTCCTGCTGCCTATCCAGCAACTGAGGATCAGAGTCCAGTTAGTGAGTGCAGGCAGGAGGGCAGGGTTAAATCCAGCTCAAATCCTGTTCGCTTACCTGTGAGGGCATGCAAAGCACACAGCAGTTACTCTCCACCCTGTTGGGTAGGAGAAAAGGGTTGCCAGTGAAAGCAACATGTCAGCCCTCCAGACAACACAGAACTCCAGCAATTTCCTCCAAGCTCACAACAGTCAGCCTCTCTGACAGCTCAGGTCTGCCTCCATCTCTAATTATAGAATCACAAAATCATAGAATGCTTCAGGCTGGAAGGGACATTAAAGATCATCTAGTTCCACTCCCCCTCCCATGGGAATGGACACTTCTTGCTTTACACCTTTATTTAGCCTAGTCCTGCTGCAAACTGGCAGTGTTCTTGCAGTAAATGTGTTCCCCATTTCCACTGCTGAGTCCAGCACCTTCTCCTCTTTCTCCCTCTCCAGGTGGGTTTTTCCCAGTGGAGCTGCAGCCTGTGGCATGTACACAGCTTACGAACAAAGCTGCTCACCACTTGTGAAGATGAGACCTTTAAATCACCTGGTCTATGAGATGTTTGCTACTCCCTGTCCTGGTTTCAGCTGGGACAGAGTTAACTTTCCAAAGAAGCCACCACAGGTGAGCTGAGCTGGCCAAGGCTGTTTTCACAGCAAGTGATATCATGCTCTCTATAAAAGGGGGTGGGGAGGGGTGGATCTGCATGGCTCCAGGATGGTCTGAGTGTTGAAGTGTTTGGTGTTATTGCTGTTTGTGTATTCTGTTGTAAGTTCTAGTGTTGTTTCCCAATGGTCTGAGTGTTGAAGTGTTTGGTGTTATTGCTGTTTGTGTATTCTGTTGTAAGTTCTAGTGGTGTTTCCCAGTGCTGTGTCAGTAAGCTGTCCTTATCCCAGCCGTGCTCTTTGCCTTCCCCATCTCACAGGGACGGGGGGGCGGGGAGTAAGCACCTGTGTGGTGGGTACTCTACTGCTGGATGAGGCTGAGCCATGACACTCTCCAATAATTTTTGCACAAGAAAGAAATCTATCCAACAAGAGGGAAAGACTTAGGGATTCTCCTACACCTGTGGCTTTGCACCAAGGATGGGAGTTCCCTGCACTTCTCAGGGCCAGGCTGTGAAGGTGATGTGATTCCTCTGAAGGTTTCTTCTACCAGTCAGAACTTCATTTCAGTGATGGCTTTGCAGGGGATCAGGAAGAGGGAGCACAACAGTGGAAGCAAATTCACAGCACTGCAGTTGTGAGCTGCTTTCTCTGGGTATCAGGAAAACAAAGTTTTCATCTCCTCCAGAAAGTCCCTGGAACAGTCTGGGCTGACTCAGCCTTTGCTATTTCTAAAATAGAACAGCACCACAAAGTCTGCTTGGCTTGGAAGTTTCCATACAAAGCACAGTCACTGTGAGCTGTGTGTGGGCACCACAAGTCCCCTGTTCTGAAAACACGGCTTGCAGCCACCTACCTGGCTATCACATCGTGCACCAGCTGCAGCCACAAGTCATTCTGCAAGCCCTGATTCTGCAGTCATGCCAGTGTGGACACAACAGCGCTCCCCTGCAAGCTGCAATGGAATCAGTGTGNAGCAAAAGCAAAGCAATGTGGCTATCTGAACAGCCTGACAGAAACAGAAGGTTTAAAAAGGTGAATAGATGAGGTGCTGAAGGACATGATCTAGAGGTGGACTAGGCAGGGTTAGGCTGTGGTTGGACTTGATTATTATAAAGGTCTGTTCCAACCCAAGGGAATCTATGCTAATTGTGTGGTTTGTGTAAATGCCAGGAAAGCCAACATCCCATGCCTGCAGCCTTCACCCAGCTTTCATACGGGAAGAGAGAGCCTTGGAGAGGCACTGGCTCCATGCAGCATCTCCCCCACTTCCCTCTTCACTAAAGATGTGACTTAATTTGTACCATCCCCAGGTTCCTTCTCTTTCCATCTTCACCTGCTCATCACCTCCAGACCTTTCCCCACCCTCTAAAGAGCTCTCACTGTGTTGTCTATCCAGGCTTGGGGACAGCTCATGGGAGGCACAGCCCACCCCTGCCCTGCTAACACCACATCAGTTTGGAATTCCCAATTCAGGGTATTCCCCTGTAGCCCTTCTTCCTGCTGCCTATCCAGCAACTGAGGATCAGAGTCCAGTTAGTGAGTGCAGGCAGGAGGGCAGGGTTAAATCCAGCTCAAATCCTGTTCGCTTACCTGTGAGGGCATGCAAAGCACACAGCAGTTACTCTCCACCCTGTTGGGTAGGAGAAAAGGGTTGCCAGTGAAAGCAACATGTCAGCCCTCCAGACAACACAGAACTCCAGCAATTTCCTCCAAGCTCACAACAGTCAGCCTCTCTGACAGCTCAGGTCTGCCTCCATCTCTAATTATAGAATCACAAAATCATAGAATGCTTCAGGCTGGAAGGGACATTAAAGATCATCTAGTTCCACTCCCCCTCCCATGGGAATGGACACTTCTTGCTTTACACCTTTATTTAGCCTAGTCCTGCTGCAAACTGGCAGTGTTCTTGCAGTAAATGTGTTCCCCATTTCCACTGCTGAGTCCAGCACCTTCTCCTCTTTCTCCCTCTCCAGGTGGGTTTTTCCCAGTGGAGCTGCAGCCTGTGGCATGTACACAGCTTACGAACAAAGCTGCTCACCACTTGTGAAGGTGAGACCTTTACACTCACCTGGTCTACGAGATGTTTGCTACTCCCTGTCCTGGTTTCAGCTGGGACAGAGTTAACTTTCCAAAGAAGCCACCACAGGTGAGCTGAGCTGGCCAAGGCTGTTTTCACAGCAAGTGATATCATGCTCTCTATAAAAGGGGGTGGGGAGGGGTGGATCTGCATGGCTCCAGGATGGTCTGAGTGTTGAAGTGTTTGGTGTTATTGCTGTTTGTGTATTCTGTTGTAAGTTCTAGTGTTGTTTCCCAGTGCTGTGTCAGTAAGCTGTCCTTATCCCAGCCCTGCTCTTTGCCTTCCCCATCTCACAGGGACGGGGAGGGGGGGAGTAAGCACCTGTGTGGTGGGTACTCTACTGCTGGATGAGGCTGAGCCATGACACTCTCCAATAATTTTTGCACAAGAAAGAAATGCATCCAACAAGAGGGAAAGACTTAGGGATTCTCCTACACCTGTGGCTTTGCACCAAGGATGGGAGTTCCCTGCACTTCTCAGGGCCAGGCTGTGAAGGTGATGTGATTCCTCTGAAGGTTTCTTCTACCAGTCAGAACTTCATTTCAGTGATGGCTTTGCAGGGGATCAGGAAGAGGGAGCACAACAGTGGAAGCAAATTCACAGCACTGCAGTTGTGAGCTGCTTTCTCTGGGTATCAGGAAAACAAAGTTTTCATCTCCTCCAGAAAGTCCCTGGAACAGTCTGGGCTGACTCAGCCTTTGCTATTTCTAAAATAGAACAGCACCACAAAGTCTGCTTGGCTTGGAAGTTTCCATACAAAGCACAGTCACTGTGAGCTGTGTGTGGGCACCACAAGTCCCCTGTTCTGAAAACACGGCTTGCAGCCACCTACCTGGCTATCACATCGTGCACCAGCTGCAGCCACAAGTCATTCTGCAAGCCCTGATTCTGCAGTCATGCCAGTGTGGACACAACAGCGCTCCCCTGCAAGCTGCAATGGAATCAGTGTGACTCCTCGTGGGTCTGCAAGTGTCCTTCCCCCACCCACAGCTCTTGCTTTGCAGTGGGATGCACGGGGGTGAGGGTGTTGTGGTTTTGCCCTGTCTGGAGCAGAGCACTACGAAACTGCTCTAAGAGGGTTTAGGGAGGAATTGGGGGGTGGGGGGAAGAGAGAGGAAAGAAAACCTGAAGAAAACAAACCTCACAGGGATAAGGACAGTTACTGGGGCAACAGAGAGAGATAATAACAGGAGTTTATAGCAAAATATGCAAAATTGGTGATACATAAATCAGTCTCTCACTGAACCACATGCCTCAGGCCTTACAGCTCCGAGCTGTCCTGAAACTGGACTTTCCCCAAACCACACATCCCAGAGCTGTGTGCTCCTCCCTCCACCAGCCCTGTTTAGTGCTGAGCATGATGTCATTGGCATGGAATACCCTCTTTGTGCAGTTTGGGTCACCTGTCCTGGCTGTGTCCCCTCCCAGCTCCCTGGGTGCCCCCACCTTCTCATTAGCAAGGTGATATGAACAACCAACAACCAAGAAGTCCTCGACCGCTTGGCAACAACTAAACCATCAGTGTGCTCTCAGCACTGCTCTCACCCTCACTCCCAAGCATTCCACTGGCTCCTGGAAAGACCAGCAACTCAGTCATAGAATCATAGAATCATGGAATTGTTAAGGTGGGAAAAGACCCCTAAGATCATCCAGTCCAACCATTAACCTACCGCCACCAAGTCTACCCTTAGACCATGTCCTCAAGCACCGCATCTCCCTGTCTGTTAAACACCTCAAGAGATGGGGACTCAACCCCCTCCCTGGGCAGCCTGTTCCAGTGCTTGACGACTCTCTCAGTAAAGAAGTTCTTCCTAATACCTACCCTAAATTTTCCCTGGCGCAGCTTGAGGCCAAACCATACCCAGGACAAGGGGGCAGATGCAGTGACTGGAACACTCAACTGAGGGCCACAGCCAGAGAAGGCTGTCACACAGCACCCAGGCCTCCAGGTTTTGCCCTTCAGTGGGTTGGCCTTTGAGCCCTTACCCAGCCAGTTGGACACACACATTTTGTGTGACCAGCGGCATGTTTTGTTACACAGCCAGACCTGCAAAAGGAATTTCACTTCAGCCTGCCAGTTTAGGGGTCTGTCTGATTTTTCACATCCACCCTTTCTTTAGCTGCTGCTGAACCCTTGCAATGCCAGAGGTCGCTAAGTACTTAGGTGGGAAATCTTCTTTAACCAGGTATTGCTGCTGCTAATGCTTCTGTTCCATAGCTGTGCATGCACAGAAACACAGACCAGAGCCTTGGAGCAACCTTCACATCACTGGGATTATTTCCTTAGCTCCCCTGCTCTCTGGCCCAAGAAAGATATTATATATAGAATGGAATAGCCTCAAGAGAGAAGGAGAAAGAAGGCAGCTCTCGTGCACACCCCAGAGTTTCCTTCAGGGCAAGGTGGATCTAAGGTCTGGGGAGGAAGAGCATGAGTCAAAGTTTCCTACAACCCAGGTGAGGTTACCTACCCACTAGCCATATGGCAAGCAGAGGGCTTTTCCTCTTCATGGCTTGGTTCTCCGCCAGCGCAAGCCTCAGCGCCAGGCGGTGAACCCAAGGAAGACGGGCCCTCCATCCTGCAAGCCCCTTGGGTTAAAGATCCCTGTCTGCACACACACACACCCACCAGCTGCACCACCACCTGTTTCTCCCACATATTTTCCACAGCCCTCATTTTCAGTGTTTGAATGCCAAATTCCCCAGGAGTTAAATCTTAATTGTGTGACCACAGAGCTGACTCGTGTCTAGGAAGATTAGCTTCTCCCTTCTGTCTCACAGCTGTAAGCCTGTTCTTGGACACAGGCAGCTTTTACTCTGGGGAGGTATAAGCAAAGCTGCCTCTGAAATCCAGGCTGGGGTGAAGCAGGAAAGAGTAAGATCTCTGCAGAGTCTTCAACTGACAGTGCTTTTCTCAGTGGCTGTTTAAGTCATCTGGGCTAGCTGCACAACAGCATGCCCGTGGCCAACCCGGCCCTCAGGGATGGAACAGCCTTGAGTAGATGTGGGTATTTATCTATGGATGGACTGAATCAGAGCAACAAGCTTCTGTCATTTCAGAAGCAGCAGCCACAAGAATGACAGATCCCAAAGTGGAGCAGTGTGATACAGAGAAAACTAAACTATGGGACACCCCACAAAGTTTAGCCAGTGCACAGTTAGACTTGCAAAGTAAAAGACAGCTTGGCCTGTAAAAACAAGGATAGCTTGATGGGAAAAAGGGAGTTGAGATAGAGAAGCTGATGGAGTTATTTTCATAGACACAGCTGCAGTTGAAAAATAAGAGAACATCCCTCAAATGTGAAGGCAGAATGACCTTGAAGATAAAGAAGGAATGAGCTGATGCACCTGTGAAGAAAAACAGTTCTAGATTCTCATGGTTATATAAAGCAGTCAAAGTTTAAAGCTGAGGAAGTCTACAAGCCTTCATCAAAAGTCCACCAGTGACCACACAGAGACTGAGATGCTCATGCAATAGAAGGCAGAGACCTACAATAATGACTTCTTGGAAAGGTGTTGAATATGTAACCAACCTTTGGGTAATACAATGAATATGTATATAGTTTAACAATATAAGTCTACTCCTTCTAACCCCACACCCCAGTGTGTATATTGGGTGGAGGTATCCCTATACACCAGCACTGGAAATAAAGAATACCTGCTTAATAACTTTGGTTATTGAGTTTTCACCACATCAAATGTGTCTGACCAGTGAGACAAACTGCTGATGCCGAGACTGGCTGTGACTGAGGAAGAGGTAGGAGTGCGAGAAGGAAAAGCTACAACCCACAGAGAGCAAGAAGATGCAGCTCATCCTGTCTGGTCTTAGCAGTTGAAACAACCATTTCATGTTGTTAAACATCCCAATGCTTACTGGACTCAAGGGCTTGCTGTGCTGCAGAGAGTGCAAAATACTCTTGCCCTAATAAGATCCATGTAGGGCCATGAAGGACACAGTTAGATGTGGGTATAACCCTCTACTTTCAGCCTGAACTGTCACTGTACAGTGCAAGGCCAGCATACCAGGGCTTGGGACAGTAAACAGTTTTACTAATTCATAACTGATGCAAAGAACATCTAGGCCATGCAAAAGCATGAAAATAAAGGGAAAGGTGTTAACAAAAGTGAATTGACCCTCACAGACTTTGTAAGGAGACAAGCTCCACCTGCCAGGCCTCCCTTCACCCAGGAACTTGTGGCTGGTAGCAACTCAACAAGGTCCTTTTGCTCACCCTTCACTTTGCCTCCTGTTTTCAGCCCTCCCTACCCAGATTCCCAGCGTGCCTTTGGGAAGCTGAAGCAGCTGGGAGCAGCTGGAGAGGGACACTGATCCATCCTCATCAGTTTTATTACTTTCCCACAGGATTCTAAATAGCCACTGCAAAAGCTGGCAAGATGAATCCTTCTTCACTCTGCAGCTGTTCAGAGGGGAAAAAAAGTATTTACAACATCCTCCAGAAGCATGAGGAGGACGATGCTGGTTTACACTTGATTCAGGAAAAGAACTCTTTGAAACAAAAAGAGCAAATGTTTCAAGTAGAGCAAAGGCAAAGATGCTGTGGAAGGAATTTCTCTGCTGCAGGAATGCTCAATTCCTTCTTGCCCCACAAAAAACCATGCTGTGAACACAGTGAGCCATAAGGGAGAGGAAGGATGAGTTCGTATGGCAATGCTCCACTTGGTTTCTTGCCCTTGGGGTCCTGCTTCAGAGCCTGCCCCACACAGCTTTGAAGAGACATGGATAGTTCTGAGCTCTTCACCTAGACAAGTTTCACTGGTGTGCAAACAGGCTCCATGGAGGCAGATAATCAGAAAGAACTGACAATGTGGTTTAACAGTACTTAGCCTGGAGGAAGATTAATGGTATTGGGTGTGCTATGCCAAGATTTGCCAAAGCAGGAAGATCTGTGCCACTGAAGAATGGCTGTTTCTCCCAGGCTACAAATTTCTCCAGTGTCACTTCTCTGTGGGATACATCAAGCCTTGTGAAAGCAATAATGTTGTCTAAGAACACTGACTGCTAGCAGCCATACTGAGCCCTGATTTTCTTTGCAAAATTGGTGAAGGATCATCTGGGCCAGTTGAGCTTAGCCAGTGCTGCTGTTACCTGAGCCACTCACTCCCCCTCTGAAGGGATAACCTGGTAAGAAGCTTTTTAATCAAAAACTTACACAACCCTCTCTTCTCTGCCATACTGATGGCTGAAGTGCATCTGGCTCAGCCTTTGGGAGTGAGCTAGTTAGACCCCAGAGCTAGCTTTGGTCTGTCACCTTTGACAGCTGGCCACTTCAGGCTCTGCTTTCAGAGCAGCTGAGGAGCTAGTCCTCTGCCTGGCCAGATCAGGTCCTCAAATGGAAAATCAAAATTTTAAAGGTTCTCTTTCAAGATTTTCATGCTAAGTGGGGAATAAGGTGCAACAATAAGGTGATAGGATAAATAGGAGCATGTATACGTGACGAGTATTAGGATTTTTAGAGCCAAGGGTAACAACCATATAACCATAGTACTGGTCCCTCATGTTTGAGGGGTGGAAAAGAGAAGTTTCAGGAGTACAGAAAAATCCACCCTGATGTTCAAAGGCTCTCAAAGACACTCAGAGCAGTGACACTATAAAATCAAGCTGATGGGTAGCTTTGTGCAAAATCAGCTATCCAACAGCTCAGAAACCATAGGTGAATGTCAATGTCACATGGTCTGAAAAATTCAGCATGGATGTGATGCTGTGTCTGTATGTGACAAAGGTATTGAGGAATTATCTGGAGGGTCCAAACCTGACTATTAAGGGCTGTGGAAACACAGCTTGATACAAGAGGCTTTCACAAACCACCTGGAAAAGCCTAGGGGAGAGGAACAGGCTGGATTTCACATCCAGGGTCAGAAATCCATCTCTGCTCCAGGACTGAACAAACTTATCAAGTTGAGCTTAAGTATTCAGACAAGAAGAATAAATGCCAAATATCTCACTGCCCTGTCTTTATCTGTACAGTCTCTTTAAGGTGTTTTGCAGCTTTAAGTCTCTCCAAAGATTAAGCCTTTCCAGCAGAGAGAGTGGCAAAGGCTAAACCACAAGCACACCTTAAATTTCTGGTGTCTTTCATGTGCCTGAAGAGGAAACAAATAAATCACTGCAAAGTGCATTGTGTTACTTGTTCCTTGAGCTGAAACAAGGATGTTTGAGGAAGGCTAACATTGGGAGGCATATTCCTACAGCATCAGGGCATGCTTTTTAAATGTTGCAGAAGACAGAGATAAAGTGCATTGTGTCAGCTTTTAGGCTAAGAACCCCAAAATACAAATGTGTCCATAGGCATAGCCAGGTGCAGGCAGTCCTGAAGTCTGGAGCTTGTCTGCGCCCTTGCTGCCAGTGTGCACTGCAAGAATCAGCCTCAGACCTCAAGACAGGGCAAGCCAGACAGACAGACTACAGCTGGAGACTTAATTCACCTAGAAACATTTCAGTTAAACTGCTAACTTCGCCTCCAACAACAAAGTGACACAGACTGTGCTCTCTGGAGCCAGGCACACATCTAACCCTACTCAGCACAGGTGCAGAGGGACTGAACACAGAGACAGACCAAAGCTCTTACAGCATAGGGAAAACTGCAGCATCAAGAGGTTGCAGGCTGAGCCAGTGCTGCAGTGCAATCCCCACAAGTGTGAAGTAACACCTGGTATATGGCACCACGCACCTCACCACAATAAATGAACAGCAGTGGTTTGGTGCTCCTGTGGACAGCATAACCCACCGAGCACCTGGATCTTCAGGGGCTCAGGAAGAGCTCTCTGTAGCCACACCACCAAACTACTGCAGCTCCACAACCCAAAGCCAGTGAATAGGAGAGAAAAAATGAAGCACCCAGTTGCAAGATGGTGCCACACACTGGACAAGCATTTCCAGGTTCAGATGGCACTTAGAGAAGATGACTGTTCAGCCCTAACCACCACCAGCAACCACAAGTGGAGCAGGTCACCTGCAGAGATAGCAGTAAATAGCACCGTTATCATCAACAGCCTGGAGGTACAGGAGTGAAGGGACAGAAAAACATAGCAGCAAGATCCAAAAGCAGCACTCATGGAGCTCCGTTCTTTTCCCTCCTGCCCGTCTCTGCATCTTGGCTGCAGCAGCTTTGTGATCAACTGCTGCCTTAAATCCACCATCCAGCAGTCTATTTAGACACTGAGGGTGTGCACCTCTGCTGGAAAACTGCCATGCAACCAAACTAGTTCAAGAAGCAGCTGGAGAACAGCAGGTCAGAGCAGGCACACCACTCACCTCACAGCCCTGACACTGAGTTTCAGCATGGCACCAGACCTCCACATCCCCACTCGAGCGCATCCCCGGTCTGCGTGTCGGACAGCAGTGGTCCACTCCAACCAGAGCAACCCCGCACCTGGCACGGGGTGACTGTGGGCTGCAGGAGCTCAGTGACACTGGCTTCCTACCATCCCTCCCTGCCGCTTGCACCCACGTCAAACACCCACTCTGAGAAGTTTCTTCCCCATCACTCTCCCAGCACCGAAAACAGCTTAACACACAGAAGCAAACAGGCAGAGCACCCACATACAGGGACTAAAGACAACTGCTGGGATCCTCCCAGGCGATGGCACCAACTTACTGCCTCTGCTGCATCCTCCAGTGGCTGTGGCCAGCCAGGGTCCCAACTCTGCAGGAGCCAACTTTTTGAGAGGCTGCTGTTTGAAAAGCTCCTACCCTCTTTGTTTGGTTGGGGCAGAGCCAGCAAAGGCTGCCGGGAAGGTCACCCAGGAGGAGACTTATGTACTGGGAGGGAGGAGCCCTCCGCTTAACTCTTTCGGGGCAGCCACGCTTCAGGACCTTGAGAGGCCACATCCTATTTGCAGCCTCAGGGCGCAGAGCTGCTATCCAAACCATCCCAGCTGCAGCTTGGATGTGGCCGGTGATACATACCCCGTGTCAGAGGATGGAGGAGAAGCCCTGTGGGAGGGAGCAGTGGGGTCCCATAGGGTCCTGTCCAGACGTGGAAGCATCAGCTCCTTGCACAGGACTGGTGATGGTGGGCTGCTCTGTGCCAGCCTGAGCTGCTGGCCTGGGGCAGAAGGTCCCAGCAGTGCCATTTGCTCTGAAACTGGAGCATATGCATGCTCTGACCTGTTCTCATCTCTGCTTCAGCCCCCAAATGAGATGTTCAAATGTCTCTTCTTGCTCAAGCTTGGCCTTAAGGCTTAGTCCTGATGACAGCTAAAAGGCACTGAGATCAGACCCCCAGACGCTGCCACCACCATCCTGGGGCTGGCCCTTTTGCTCACAGCTCTGAGGGAGAGCTGTCAGGACACTTTCCATCTTTTGGCTGGTTCAGTGAACCCACCTGACCATTTCTGGAGAAATGAGAGGCATTAGGAGAGTAGGGGTGTGCATGGCTTTGGGATCAGCCAGCCACTCTATCTTTGCTGCAGTTGAGAGAGATTAAAATTTAGACATTGTGCCCTGACCCTAATAGCAGTGAGCAGAGACAAGTGGGAATAAGCTGGGCTTCCAGACCTCCTGCCCAAGGAAGCACAACCTCTCCCACAGGATCTTCTCTCTGCAATAGTACTGAGGTGGAGACTAGATTGGGAGAGAGCACTAAAAGGCTGTTATGAGACAGTACAACCTGCTGAAAGCCACAGATCCTGTGGGTAAGGGAGGCTGAGACTTCTGGCTTATCTGTGTGAGGCTTAATCTTTAGTCCATATTGCCATTTATTGAAAAAAAGATAGCAGTACTTTACCATCTTTCATAAAGTGGTTTTCAGATTTGCAGCTAAAACGTTGTATAGAAGAGGTTCATATGTATCATGTCTTGCTCTCCAACTGTGGCTGCAGTTGTTACCTAACAGGCACATTCATTCATTCCTTCTCACATTGGTTACTCCAAATATGGACAGAAATGATTAACACAAAAATAAGCAGTTTAAAAATCAACTGAAGATTTCAATAAAACATCATAAAACTCTACAATTAAAGCTATAGTTCTTAAAATTTCATGTGTGACAAGTGAGTTGAAAGAAAGCCATAGCAGCCATACTGGGTCAACCAATGAGTTCCTCTGGGTCAGCACCCCATCTCCAGCCAGCTGACTGGCAGGTACCTGCCCAGGACAGTGAGTGTCCTCTGTACTGGACACTGGTGAGGCTGCACCACAAGTGCTGTACTCAGTTTTGGGCCCCTCACTAAAAGAAGGACATTGATGTGCTGGAGCATGTCCAGAGAAGAAAAATTGAGTGGTGAAGGGTCTGGAGCACAGGTCTGATTGGCAGAGACTGAAGGATCTGGGGTTCGTTAGTCTGGAGGAGACTGAGGGAAGACCTAATCCCTCTCTACAATAAAGGTGTAGCTGGGGATGTGGTGGGGGATGAGTGGGTGGGGTGTGTGTGTGTGTTGGTCTGAGGTAACAAGTGATGAGATTAGAGGAAACAACTTCAAACTGTGCCAGGGAAGGTTTAGTTTGGATGTTAGGAAAAAATTCTTCACCAAAAGGGTTGTCCCTTCACCACCAGGGAAGTGGTGGAGTCACCATCCCTGAGGGTATTTAAAAGATGTGTAAATGCAGTGTTTGGGGACATGATTTAGTGGTGGACTTGGCAATATTGAGTTAATGGTTGGACTTAAGGATATTAAAGACATTTTTCAACCTGAATGATTCTGTGTTTCTAAGGTCATCATGACAGCCCTTCAATAAGCATTGTTCAGTTTGTTTGAGTCCAGGTAAACGTAGTAGGCTACAACACCCTAGGGCAGGGAAATCAGCCCTTTATCAAGATTTCTATGAAGAAAAACTGACTTTTGTTTGGTTTTGGTCTTGGGTTTTTTTGTTGTTTTTTTTTTTCCTGAACCTGTGCCTGGCTACTTTCATGCAATATCTCCTTGGTTTTGCTGCAGAAAATAAACTGAATCTTTTTCTTGCCATACATAGTCTTATGTATGACAGTGAGACCTGTCCTGGTCTCACTGGATTCTGCGAGGCAGATAGACTTGTGTTTAGACTGCACTTAGGAGGTGGAACTGCCTTCCTTTCACAGAGGACCACAAGGATTCTAATCTCAGGAATTTAACAAAAATGACAATGATCCCATTTCAGATGACTAGTACACCTGCTTCTGGAGAGGTTTGGTGTGTTCAAGGCCCTTTGTTAGGAATGGGGTCAAAGTACACTTCTAATGTGGCTTCTTTGCAATCAGAAGTCAGGCAGCCAGTACAACTTAAGTCCAACGTGACCAGGTTGGAAGATCCGAATGACCAGGTCAGGAGATCCATGCCTCCAAGTGGACAGCAAATTTCCTTGTACACTCACAGCACAGTTTTTTTCAGGAAAAAAAAAAAAGGACAAAACACCCTTCCACATATGAAATGCCACTGGATGGTGTTCCATCTTAAGGTTTTAGTTCTTTTTTTTTTTTTTCCCTACGTTTTTCTGGCACTTCTGTGAGCCAGGCAGCAGGCAAGCTCCACCAGTGGAACTCTGGAACCCTGTCCCTCTACTCCTCGTGCCCTGAGAGGAGGCATCAGCCCCAACCTCAAATTAGACTTGCATGTTGTGACTCTGCAACATGACACTTGGCACTGCATCTAATTGCGCGGGACTGCAGCTTACTGGGTTGTCACTGTGTCGTACCTCCCCACACCCCAAGGACACCCCGACTGACTGAGGGACGGACTGAAGGACTGACTGACTGCCTGAGGGACTGACTGAGGGATTGAGGGACCGAGGGACTGACCAACTGACAAACTGACGCTCTCCAACCCTGCCCCTTTAACCTGCCCTCGCTTCGGCCTGTGACGCCATCAACGTGCGTCCGCAGGCGCCGCTTCCCGCCCGCGCTGCGTCC